>JAEIGI010000232.1:7500-35916 GCA_018903615.1 Drosophila neocordata
AATAAAAATTAAATTGACGATGAGTAAATACAACATAACAAAATATAAATAGTTGAATAATATGTGGCGGTTATTTAATATTATATATACAGATATATATGTACTTCCTATACATATATATATGAAATGAAAATACCTTAATTTACCATCGGAAATTGAAGTTTTTATTTTTCAGCGTGTATATGTACCACAATGTACACGCGTTGCGTAATGTATTGCTTATCCTAGTTATATGCATACATTGGTTAAAGCAACAACCCAAAAATACAATGTAAAATAAAAATTAAATTGACGATGAGTAAATACAACATAACAAAATATAAATAGTTGAATAATATGTGGCGGTTATTTAATATTATATATACAGATATATATGTACTTCCTATACATATATATATGAAATGAAAATACCTTAATTTACCATCGGAAATTGAAGTTTTTATTTTTCAGCGTGTATATGTACCACAATGTACACGCGTTGCGTAATGTATTGCTTATCCTAGTTATATGCATACATTGGTTAAAGCAACACCCCAAAAATACAATGTTGTACCTGTTATTAAGGTTAACGTTTTACATATGTCGATCGTCTACTACGATATTGGTAAAATCTCAATCTATGTTAAATAATTTGTATTCAATCAATTATGTAAAACTAAGACATTTCGCAGCATTATATTGGGTTAAATTTTTATTGAAGGAATTGATATATGCCAGAAAAATGGTGTATTTTTAATTTCTTTCAATAAATATTTTATTGACGTAATGAAATAAAAACATTAATTAATCACTCTAAGCGGTGGATCACTCGGCTCATGGGTCGATGAAGAACGCAGCAAACTGTGCGTCATCGTGTGAACTGCAGGACACATGAACATCGACATTTTGAACGCATATCGCAGTCCATGCTGTTATAGTACTTTAATTTATTTTAGAGTGCTGCTTGGACTACATATGGTTGAGGGTTGTAAGACTATGCTCAATAAGTTGTTTTAATATTTAATGAAATGTTAAAACATATGTTATATTATTGGTGATTTAGACATTAAATTATCATAATATTAATAATGAATGAAACACATTGCCTCTCAAGTATGAGAAAAAAGAAGATGTATATTAAATTCATTTTCAAATTTAATAATACTGAGGAATGTCTAGCATAAAAAGAATTTAATTTTTTTTCATCTAGAATTGCCTCTTATTAATGGTTTGTAATGAATAAATAAAAAGTCATTATTATTATTCTTCACATATTAAAGATAACTAAATGGTTTCAATATATTAAAAAAATATATTTTTTTGTGTGTATATACAACCTCAACTCATATGGGACTACCCCCTGAATTTAAGCATATTAATTAGGGGAGGAAAAGAAACTAACAAGGATTTTCTTAGTAGCGGCGAGCGAAAAGAAAATAGTTCAGCACTAAGTCACTTTGTCTTTATGGCAAATGTGAGATGCAGTGTATGGAACATCAATATTCTAGTATGAGAAATTAATGATTTAAGTCCTTCTTAAATGAGGCCATTTACCCATAGAGGGTGCCAGGCCCGTATAACGTTAATGATTACTAGATGGTGTTTCCAAAGAGTCGTGTTGCTTGATAGTGCAGCACTAAGTGGGTGGTAAACTCCATCTAAAACTAAATATAACCATGAGACCGATAGTAAACAAGTACCGTGAGGGAAAGTTGAAAAGAACTCTGAATAGAGAGTTAAATAGTACGTGAAACTGCTTAGAGGTTAAGCCCGATGAACCTGAATATCCGTTATGGAAAATTCATCATTATAATTGTAATATTTAAATAATATTATAATAATAGTGTGCATTTTTTCCATATAAGGACATTGTAATCTATTAACATAAACCAAATTTATCATAAAATATGACTTATAGTTTATTTAAATTATTTTGCTTGCAATTTAACATAAAATAAATGTCATTAATTTGATAAAGTGTTGATAGATTTATATGAATACAGTGCGTTAATTTTTTTAAAATTATATAATAGCATGATTATCATTGATTTTCTATGTTTATTATATGCACTTGTATGATTAACAATGCGAAAGATTCAGGATACCTTCGGGACCCGTCTTGAAACACGGACCAAGGAGTCTAACATATGTGCAAGTTATTGGGATATAAACCTAATAGCGTAATTAACTTGACTAATAATGGGATTAGTTTTTTAGCTATTTATAGTTAATTAACACAATCCCGGGGCGTTCTAAAAAGTTATGTGTAATGATATTTATATTATTTATACCTCTAACTAGAACGTACCTTGAGCATATATGCTGTGACCCGAAAGATGGTGAACTATACTTGATCAGGTTGAAGTCAGGGGAAACCCTGATGGAAGACCGAAACAGTTCTGACGTGCAAATCGATTGTCAGAATTGAGTATAGGGGCGAAAGACCAATCGAACCATCTAGTAGCTGGTTCCTTCCGAAGTTTCCCTCAGGATAGCTGGTGCATTTAAATATTATATAAAATAATCTTATCTGGTAAAGCGAATGATTAGAGGCCTTAGGGTCGAAACGATCTTAACCTATTCTCAAACTTTAAATGGGTAAGAACCTTAACTTTCTTGATATGAAGTTTAAGGTTATGATATAATGTGCCCAGTGGGCCACTTTTGGTAAGCAGAACTGGCGCTGTGGGATGAACCAAACGTAATGTTACGGTGCCCAAATTAACAACTTATACAGAAACCATGAAAGGCGTTGGTTGCTTAAAACAGCAGGACGGTGATCATGGAAGTCGAAATCCGCTAAGGAGTGTGTAACAACTCACCTGCCGAAGCAACTAGCCCTTAAAATGGATGGCGCTTAAGTTGTATACCTATACATTACCGCTAAAGTAGATGATTTATATTATTTAATAATGTAAATTTTGAAACTTTAGTGAGTAGGAAGGTACAATGGTGTGCTTAGAAGTGTTTGGCGTAAGCCTGCATGGAGCCGTCATTGGTACAGATCTTGGTGGTAGTAGCAAATAATCGAATGAGACCTTGGAGGACTGAAGTGGAGAAGGGTTTCGTGTGAACAGTGGTTGATCACGAGTTAGTCGGTCCTAAGTTCAAGGCGAAAGCCGAAAATTTTCAAGTTAATAAAGTCATATTAATATAAATAATGGAAATTAAAACACTTGAATAATTTTGAACGAAAGGGAATACGGTTCCAATTCCGTAACCTGTTGAGTATCCGTTTGTTATTAAATATGGGCCTCGTGCTCATCCTGGCAACAGGAACGACCATAAAGAAGCCGTCGAGAGGTATCGGAAGAGTTTTCTTTTCTGTTTTATAGCCGTACTACCATGGAAGTCTTTCGCAGAGAGATATGGTAGATGGGCTAGAAGAGCATGACATATACTGTTGTGTCGATATTTTCTCCTCGGACCTTGAAAATTTATGGTGGGGATACGCAAACTTCTCAACAGGCCGTACCAATATCCGCAGCTGGTCTCCAAGGTGAAGAGTCTCTAGTCGATAGAATAATGTAGGTAAGGGAAGTCGGCAAATTAGATCCGTAACTTCGGGATAAGGATTGGCTCTGAAGATTGAGATAGTCGGGCTTGATTGGGAAACAATAACATGGTTTATGTGCTCGTTCTGGGTAAATAGAGTTTCTATCATTTATGATAGTTATTTGTTCCCCGGATAGTTTAGTTACGTAGCCAATTGTGGAACTTTCTTGCTAAAATTTCTAAGAATACTAATTAATTTTAATTAGTTCTTTTAAATTAGAACGATTATCAATTAACAATCAATTCAGAACTGGCACGGACTTGGGGAATCCGACTGTCTAATTAAAACAAAGCATTGTGATGGCCCTAGCGGGTGTTGACACAATGTGATTTCTGCCCAGTGCTCTGAATGTCAAAGTGAAGAAATTCAAGTAAGCGCGGGTCAACGGCGGGAGTAACTATGACTCTCTTAAGGTAGCCAAATGCCTCGTCATCTAATTAGTGACGCGCATGAATGGATTAACGAGATTCCTACTGTCCCTATCTACTATCTAGCGAAACCACAGCCAAGGGAACGGGCTTGGAATAATTAGCGGGGAAAGAAGACCCTTTTGAGCTTGACTCTAATCTGGCAGTGTAAGGAGACATAAGAGGTGTAGAATAAGTGGGAGATATTTTTCCTTGTGTTTAATATCGTCAATGAAATACCACTACTCTTATTGTTTCCTTACTTACTTGATTAAATGGAACGTGTATCATTTCCTAGCCATTATACGGATATATTTACTATATCTTATGGTATTGGGTTTTGATGCAAGCTTCTTGATCAAAGTATCACGAGTTTGTTATATAATCGCAAACAAATTCTTTAATGAGAGAATGCATTTATGTATTTTCAATTTAAAAATTTTGGTATAACTCCAATTACTCAGGTATGATCCAATTCAAGGACATTGCCAGGTAGGGAGTTTGACTGGGGCGGTACATCTCTCAAATAATAACGGAGGTGTCCCAAGGCCAGCTCAGTGCGGACAGAAACCACACATAGAGCAAAAGGGCAAATGCTGACTTGATCTCGGTGTTCAGTACACACAGGGACAGCAAAAGCTCGGCCTATCGATCCTTTTGGTTTAAAGAGTTTTTAACAAGAGGTGTCAGAAAAGTTACCATAGGGATAACTGGCTTGTGGCGGCCAAGCGTTCATAGCGACGTCGCTTTTTGATCCTTCGATGTCGGCTCTTCCTATCATTGTGAAGCAAAATTCACCAAGCGTTGGATTGTTCACCCATGCAAGGGAACGTGAGCTGGGTTTAGACCGTCGTGAGACAGGTTAGTTTTACCCTACTAATGACAAAACGTTGTTGCGACAGCATTCCTGCGTAGTACGAGAGGAACCGCAGGTACGGACCAATGGCACAATACTTGTTCGAGCGAACAGTGGTATGACGCTACGTCCGTTGGATTATGCCTGAACGCCTCTAAGGTCGTATCCGTGCTGGACTGCAATGATAAATAAGGGGCAATTTGCATTGTATGGCTTCTAAACCATTAAAAGTTTATTTAATAAACGACAATGGATGTGATGCCAATGTTATTTGTAACATAGTAAATTGGGAGGATCTCCGATCACCTGATGCCGCGCTAGTTACTTATTAAAACATTATTTAATACAATGACAAAGCCTAGAATCAATTGTAAACGACTTTTGTAACAGGCAAGGTGTTGTAAGTGGTTGAGCAGCTGCCATACTGCGATCCACTGAAGCTTATCCTTTGCTTGATGATTCGATTTTAGCACATTTTTAATGTGCTATGTAGAGTACTAACCAAGTAGCCAAACGAATTCTCAATATTTGTTTAGTTACGCAAAACACTAACACTATACCAAAAGATAATAAATATATGAAAATAAACAGAAACGTGTCATTGTGGAGATGACATGTTATATGCAATATATGGTTAAGTGAGTTTAACTCTCTTAAGGCGGTAGTTACTAAGACACTTCAACGATTGCTTAAGAAGTCGTCTTTTTAATAGTAACGCAAAAGAACTGATTCCTCAAATTCCTACTGTCCCTAAAATAATAAATAAATGATGAAAAATATAAACAAATTTTTCACCATATACAATATATGAAAACTAAAATTTACTATGCTTAAGAGAGTTTGACTCTCTAAAGGTAGCCAATTGACTCGTCATTTGTTTAGTGACGCCAAATAATTTATTATTTGGATTTTCTACCAAGTCAGCAAAACAAAGAATATATAAAAATGAAACTAAAATGGCGGTTGTTACTAAGACACTTTAACGATTGCTTAAGAAGTCGTCTTTTTAATAGTAACTCAAAAGAACTGATTCCTCAAATTCCTACTGTCCCTAAAATAATAAATTTAATGATGAAAAATATAAACAAATTTTTCACCATATACAATATATGAAAACTAAAATTTACTATGCTTAAGAGAGTTTGACTCTCTAAAGGTAGCCAATTGACTCGTCATTTGTTTAGTGACGCCAAATAATTTATTATTTGGATTTTCTACCAAGTCAGCAAAACAAAGAATATATAAAAATGAAACTAAAATGGCGGTTGTTACTAAGACACTTTAACGATTGCTTAAGAAGTCGTCTTTTTAATAGTAACGCAAAAGAACTGATTCCTCAAATTCCTACTGTCCCTAAAATAATAAATTTAATGATGAAAAATATAAACAAATTTTTCACCATATACAATATATGAAAATTAAAATTTACTATGCTTAAGAGAGTTTGACTCTCTAAAGGTAGCCAATTGACTCGTCATTTGTTTAGTGACGCCAAATAATTTATTATTTGGATTTTCTACCAAGTCAGCAAAACAAAGAATATATAAAAATGAAACTAAAATGGCGGTTGTTACTAAGACACTTTAACGATTGCTTAAGAAGTCGTCTTTTTAATAGTAACGCAAAAGAACTGATTCCTCAAATTCCTACTGTCCCTAAAATAATAAATTTAATGATGAAAAATATAAACAAATTTTTCACCATATACAATATATGAAAATTAAAATTTACTATGCTTAAGAGAGTTTGACTCTCTAAAGGTAGCCAATTGACTCGTCATTTGTTTAGTGACGCCAAATAATTTATTATTTGGATTTTCTACCAAGTCAGCAAAACAAAGAATATATAAAAATGAAACTAAAATGGCGGTTGTTACTAAGACACTTTAACGATTGCTTAAGAAGTCGTCTTTTTAATAGTAACGCAAAAGAACTGATTCCTCAAATTCCTACTGTCCCTAAAATAATAAATTTAATGATGAAAAATATAAACAAATTTTTCACCATATACAATATATGAAAATTAAAATTTACTATGCTTAAGAGAGTTTGACTCTCTAAAGGTAGCCAATTGACTCGTCATTTGTTTAGTGACGCCAAATAATTTATTATTTGGATTTTCTACCAAGTCAGCAAAACAAAGAATATATAAAAATGAAACTAAAATGGCGGTTGTTACTAAGACACTTTAACGATTGCTTAAGAAGTCGTCTTTTTAATAGTAACACAAAGGAACTGATTCCTCAAATTCCTACTGTCCCTAAAATAATAAATAAATGATGAAAAATATAAACAAATTTTTCACCATATAGAATATATGAAAATTAAAATTTACTATGCTTAAGAGAGTTTGACTATACAATTTGACATACAATATGACAATAGTTCATTAAATTAAATTATATATATATTACTATATGTATATTATACATATGGAAATTGTTCATTAAATTGAATTACACATACAAATAATGAATTTTTTGAAATTAAATGACATACAATATGACAATAGTTCATTAAATTAAATTATATATATATTACTATATGTATATTATACATATGGAAATTGTTCATTAAATTGAATTACACATACAAATAATGAATTTTTTGAAATTAAATGACATACAATATGACAATAGTTCATTAAATTAAATTATATATATATAACTATATGTATATTATACATATGGAATTTGTACATTAAATTGAATTACACATACAAAAGTTTTCATTAAATCGTAACTTCAAACATATTTAGGGATTTGTACATTAAATTAATTCACTACAAAGTTTTTTATGTCTTCATCGATATCGAGAAAGCGTGGCACAAAACCTATATAGGTGGTGTGATGTCGAGCATGGTATATTATATGACAATCAAGTACACATCTCAAAGTCATATAATTTTATGCATTATATATCGGCAATGTCTATTTAATTATATATTAATATGAAGTCTTAAGGTATTTTTAAAAATACATATGAAAATTGTTCGTTGAGTGGTACCTTCGAACATATTTGGGCGATTTCGAGAAAGCGTGGCACAAAACCTATATAGGTGGTGTGATGTCGAGCATGGTATATTATATGACAATCAAGTACACATCTCAAAGTCATATAATTTTATGCATTATATATCGGCAATGTCTATTTAATTATATATTAATATGAAGTCTTAAGGTATTTTTAAAAATACATATGAAAATTGTTCGTTGAGTGGTACCTTCGAACATATTTGGGCGATTTCGAGAAAGCGTGGCACAAAACCTATATAGGTGGTGTGATGTCGAGCATGGTATATTATATGACAATCAAGTACACATCTCAAAGTCATATAATTTTATGCATTATATATCGGCAATGTCTATTTATTTATATATTATTATGAAGTCTTAAGGTATTTTTAAAAATACATATGAAAATTGTTCGTTGAGTGGTACCTTCGAACATATTTGGGCGATTTCGAGAAAGCGTGGCACAAAACCTATATAGGTGGTGTGATGTCGAGCATGGTATATTATATGACAATCAAGTACACATCTCAAAGTCATATAATTTTATGCATTATATATCGGCAATGTCTATTTATTTATATATTATTATGAAGTCTTAAGGTATTTTTAAAAATACATATGAAAATTGTTTGTTGAGTGGTACCTTCGAACATATTTGGGCGATTTCGAGAAAGCGTGGCACAAAACCTATATAGGTGGTGTGATGTCGAGCATGGTATATTATATGACAATCAAGTACACGTCTCAAAGTCATATAATTTTATGCATTATATATCGGCAATGTCTATTTATTTATATATTATTATGAAGTCTTAAGGTATTTTTAAAAATACATATGAAAATTGTTTGTTGAGTGGTACCTTCAAACATTTTTGGGCGATTTTGAGAAAACGTGGCACAAAACCTATTCATAGTGAACAGTTGATGTTCATTAATTGTTTTAGCAATAAGACAATAAACTATTATACATCTATGTACTTTATGTAGAGTGTCGTATTTATACTGTTAAGTCTTGGCGGCGACATTACACATTTAAGATAATGAAGAGACTTGCCAAGTTGTGTATTGAATTAATATACAAATTAAATTGGTTTTGGATTTATCGTTAATATTTTCCCAGGATACTTAAAATAAATTGTGTTTTTCTTAAGACTGTTATTTATTTAAAGTATCCAAATTTTTTTAATATGAACATAAAGATTTATTTAATATACAATATTAAATACCAAAATCTCTGTGTTTATAAAATAAAGTCAAGTAAATTATATAAGCAATATTTAATTCTGTTAAAAGAGTTTTCAATAAACAAGAAATGAAAAAAAAAAAAAAAAAAAATTTTTTCGACTTTTACTTAATATATAAGAAACATTATCACATAAATGAAAAACTGAAAAAATTATAAATTTTTTATCAAAATATAAATATTTATTTCAATTTATTTTGAATAAATAAAATTAATGAAAATGTGATTATATATTATGTAAGTGAAAAAATAAAAATATTCTTGAACGAAATTTTTAAATTTATATAAAATTCAATAAACAAAAAAACGAAAATGAATGCTATTAAATAATAGCCATATTCGTAAAATAATAGTACACTCTCTTTTTATATATATTTATTATTTTATTCAAAAATATATTAAATTGTCAAGTATCTTAAAAAATAAATGTCTGATTGTTACATATATATATAAATATATATATATAGCAACCAGTATATTAAACAATAACATTATTCTGGTTGATCCTGCCAGTAGTTATATGCTTGTCTCAAAGATTAAGCCATGCATGTCTAAGTACACACGAATTAAAAGTGAAACCGCAAAAGGCTCATTATATCAGTTATGGTTCCTTAGATCGTTAACAGTTACTTGGATAACTGTGGTAATTCTAGAGCTAATACATGCAATTAAAACACGGACCTTTTGGGACGTGTGCTTTTATTAGGCTAAAACCAAGCGATCATTTGATCGTTATATTGGTTGAACTCTAGATAACATGCAGATCGTATGGTCTTGTACCGACGACAGATCTTTCAAATGTCTGCCCTATCAACTTTTGATGGTAGTATCTAGGACTACCATGGTTGCAACGGGTAACGGGGAATCAGGGTTCGATTCCGGAGAGGGAGCCTGAGAAACGGCTACCACATCTAAGGAAGGCAGCAGGCGCGTAAATTACCCACTCCCAGCTCGGGGAGGTAGTGACGAAAAATAACAATACAGGACTCATATCCGAGGCCCTGTAATTGGAATGAGTACACTTTAAATCCTTTAACAAGGACCAATTGGAGGGCAAGTCTGGTGCCAGCAGCCGCGGTAATTCCAGCTCCAATAGCGTATATTAAAGTTGTTGCGGTTAAAACGTTCGTAGTTGAACTTGTGCTTCATACGGGTAGTACAACTTACAATTGTAGTTAGTACTATACCTTTATGTATGTAAGCGTATTACCGGTGGAGTTCTTATATATAATTAAGTACTTGTATTTTTTTATATATTCCTCCTATTTAAAAACCTGCATTAGTGCTCTTCATCGAGTGTTATTGTGGGCCGGTACAATTACTTTGAACAAATTAGAGTGCTTAAAGCAGGCTTCAAATGCCTGAATATTCTGTGCATGGGATAATGAAATAAGACCTCTGTTCTGCTTTCATTGGTTTTCAGATCAAGAGGTAATGATTAATAGAAGCAGTTTGGGGGCATTAGTATTACGACGCGAGAGGTGAAATTCTTGGACCGTCGTAAGACTAACTTAAGCGAAAGCATTTGCCAAAGATGTTTTCATTAATCAAGAACGAAAGTTAGAGGTTCGAAGGCGATCAGATACCGCCCTAGTTCTAACCATAAACGATGCCAGCTAGCAATTGGGTGTAGCTACTTTTATGGCTCTCTCAGTCGCTTCCCGGGAAACCAAAGCTTTTGGGCTCCGGGGGAAGTATGGTTGCAAAGCTGAAACTTAAAGGAATTGACGGAAGGGCACCACCAGGAGTGGAGCCTGCGGCTTAATTTGACTCAACACGGGAAAACTTACCAGGTCCGAACATAAGTGTGTAAGACAGATTGATAGCTCTTTCTCGAATCTATGGGTGGTGGTGCATGGCCGTTCTTAGTTCGTGGAGTGATTTGTCTGGTTAATTCCGATAACGAACGAGACTCAAATATATTAAATAGATATCTTCAGGATTATGGTGTTGAAGCTTATATTGCCTTCATTCATGGTGACAGTAAAATGTTTATTGTGTTTGAATGTGTTTATATAAGTGGAGCCGTACCTGTTGGTTTGTCCCATTATAAGGACACTAGCTTCTTAAATGGACAAATTGCGTCTAGCAATAATGAGATTGAGCAATAACAGGTCTGTGATGCCCTTAGATGTCCTGGGCTGCACGCGCGCTACAATGAAAGTATCAACGTGTATTTCCTAGACCGAGAGGTCCGGGTAAACCGCTGAACCACTTTCATGCTTGGGATTGTGAACTGAAACTGTTCACATGAACTTGGAATTCCCAGTAAGTGTGAGTCATTAACTCGCATTGATTACGTCCCTGCCCTTTGTACACACCGCCCGTCGCTACTACCGATTGAATTATTTAGTGAGGTCTCCGGACGTGATCACTGTGACGCCTTGCGTGTTACGGTTGTTTCGCAAAAGTTGACCGAACTTGATTATTTAGAGGAAGTAAAAGTCGTAACAAGGTTTCCGTAGGTGAACCTGCGGAAGGATCATTATTGTACGTTCCAACCGTTATTAAATAATATATACCAAATTTTAATATGAAAAATAAAAATTAAATTAACGATGAGTAAATACAACATAACAAAATATAATTAGTTAAATAATATGTGGCGGTTATTTAATATTATATATACAGATATATATGTACTTCCTATACATATATATATGAAATGAAAATACCTTAATTTACCATCGGAAATTGAAGTTTTTATTTTTCAGCGTGTATATGTACCACAATGTACACGCGTTGCGTAATGTATTGCTTATCCTAGTTATATGCATACATTGGTTAAAGCAACAACCCAAAAATACAATGTAAAATAAAAATTAAATTGACGATGAGTAAATCAACATAACAAAATATAAATAGTTAAATAATATGTGGCGGTTATTTAATTTTATATATATAGATATATATGTACTTTCTATAAATATATATAAAAAAAGAAAATACCTTAATTTACCATCGGAAATTGGTTTTTTTTTTCAGCGTGTATATGTACCACAATGCATACGCGTTGGATTATTGCTTATCCTAGTTATATGCATACATTGGTTAAAGCAACAACCCAAAAATACAATGTAAAATAAAAATTAAATTGACGATGAGTAAATACAACATAACAAAATATAAATAGTTAAATAATATGTGGCGGTTATTTAATATTATATATACAGATATATATGTACTTCCTATACATATATATATGAAATGAAAATACCTTAATTTACCATCGGAAATTGAAGTTTTTATTTTTCAGCGTGTATATGTACCACAATGTACACGCGTTGCGTAATGTATTGCTTATCCTAGTTATATGCATACATTGGTTAAAGCAACAACCCAAAAATACAATGTAAAATAAAAATTAAATTGACGATGAGTAAATACAACATAACAAAATATAAATAGTTAAATAATATGTGGCGGTTATTTAATATTATATATACAGATATATATGTACTTCCTATACATATATATATGAAATGAAAATACCTTAATTTACCATCGGAAATTGAAGTTTTTATTTTTCAGCGTGTATATGTACCACAATGTACACGCGTTGCGTAATGTATTGCTTATCCTAGTTATATGCATACATTGGTTAAAGCAACACCCCAAAAATACAATGTTGTACCTGTTATTAAGGTTAACGTTTTACATATGTCGATCGTCTACTACGATATTGGTAAAATCTCAATCTATGTTAAATAATTTGTATTCAATCAATTATGTAAAACTAAGACATTTCGCAGCATTATATTGGGTTAAATTTTTATTGAAGGAATTGATATATGCCAGAAAAATGGTGTATTTTTAATTTCTTTCAATAAATATTTTATTGACGTAATGAAATAAAAACATTAATTAATCACTCTAAGCGGTGGATCACTCGGCTCATGGGTCGATGAAGAACGCAGCAAACTGTGCGTCATCGTGTGAACTGCAGGACACATGAACATCGACATTTTGAACGCATATCGCAGTCCATGCTGTTATAGTACTTTAATTTATTTTAGAGTGCTGCTTGGACTACATATGGTTGAGGGTTGTAAGACTATGCTCAATAAGTTGTTTTAATATTTAATGAAATGTTAAAACATATGTTATATTATTGGTGATTTAGACATTAAATTATCATAATATTAATAATGAATGAAACACATTGCCTCTCAAGTATGAGAAAAAAGAAGATGTATATTAAATTCATTTTCAAATTTAATAATACTGAGGAATGTCTAGCATAAAAAGAATTTAATTTTTTTTCATCTAGAATTGCCTCTTATTAATGGTTTGTAATGAATAAATAAAAAGTCATTATTATTATTCTTCACATATTAAAGATAACTAAATGGTTTCAATATATTAAAAAAAATATATTTTTTTGTGTGTATATACAACCTCAACTCATATGGGACTACCCCCTGAATTTAAGCATATTAATTAGGGGAGGAAAAGAAACTAACAAGGATTTTCTTAGTAGCGGCGAGCGAAAAGAAAATAGTTCAGCACTAAGTCACTTTGTCTTTATGGCAAATGTGAGATGCAGTGTATGGAACATCAATATTCTAGTATGAGAAATTAATGATTTAAGTCCTTCTTAAATGAGGCCATTTACCCATAGAGGGTGCCAGGCCCGTATAACGTTAATGATTACTAGATGGTGTTTCCAAAGAGTCGTGTTGCTTGATAGTGCAGCACTAAGTGGGTGGTAAACTCCATCTAAAACTAAATATAACCATGAGACCGATAGTAAACAAGTACCGTGAGGGAAAGTTGAAAAGAACTCTGAATAGAGAGTTAAATAGTACGTGAAACTGCTTAGAGGTTAAGCCCGATGAACCTGAATATCCGTTATGGAAAATTCATCATTATAATTGTAATATTTAAATAATATTATAATAATAGTGTGCATTTTTTCCATATAAGGACATTGTAATCTATTAACATAAACCAAATTTATCATAAAATATGACTTATAGTTTATTTAAATTATTTTGCTTGCAATTTAACATAAAATAAATGTCATTAATTTGATAAAGTGTTGATAGATTTATATGAATACAGTGCGTTAATTTTTTTAAAATTATATAATAGCATGATTATCATTGATTTTCTATGTTTATTATATGCACTTGTATGATTAACAATGCGAAAGATTCAGGATACCTTCGGGACCCGTCTTGAAACACGGACCAAGGAGTCTAACATATGTGCAAGTTATTGGGATATAAACCTAATAGCGTAATTAACTTGACTAATAATGGGATTAGTTTTTTAGCTATTTATAGTTAATTAACACAATCCCGGGGCGTTCTAAAAAGTTATGTGTAATGATATTTATATTATTTATACCTCTAACTAGAACGTACCTTGAGCATATATGCTGTGACCCGAAAGATGGTGAACTATACTTGATCAGGTTGAAGTCAGGGGAAACCCTGATGGAAGACCGAAACAGTTCTGACGTGCAAATCGATTGTCAGAATTGAGTATAGGGGCGAAAGACCAATCGAACCATCTAGTAGCTGGTTCCTTCCGAAGTTTCCCTCAGGATAGCTGGTGCATTTAAATATTATATAAAATAATCTTATCTGGTAAAGCGAATGATTAGAGGCCTTAGGGTCGAAACGATCTTAACCTATTCTCAAACTTTAAATGGGTAAGAACCTTAACTTTCTTGATATGAAGTTTAAGGTTATGATATAATGTGCCCAGTGGGCCACTTTTGGTAAGCAGAACTGGCGCTGTGGGATGAACCAAACGTAATGTTACGGTGCCCAAATTAACAACTTATACAGAAACCATGAAAGGCGTTGGTTGCTTAAAACAGCAGGACGGTGATCATGGAAGTCGAAATCCGCTAAGGAGTGTGTAACAACTCACCTGCCGAAGCAACTAGCCCTTAAAATGGATGGCGCTTAAGTTGTATACCTATACATTACCGCTAAAGTAGATGATTTATATTATTTAATAATGTAAATTTTGAAACTTTAGTGAGTAGGAAGGTACAATGGTGTGCTTAGAAGTGTTTGGCGTAAGCCTGCATGGAGCCGTCATTGGTACAGATCTTGGTGGTAGTAGCAAATAATCGAATGAGACCTTGGAGGACTGAAGTGGAGAAGGGTTTCGTGTGAACAGTGGTTGATCACGAGTTAGTCGGTCCTAAGTTCAAGGCGAAAGCCGAAAATTTTCAAGTTAATAAAGTCATATTAATAAAAAAAAAGGAAATTAAAAAACTTAAAAAATTTTTAAAAAAAGGGAAAAAAACGGTTCCAATTCCGTAACCTGTTGAGTATCCGTTTGTTATTAAATATGGGCCTCGTGCTCATCCTGGCAACAGGAACGACCATAAAGAAGCCGTCGAGAGGTATCGGAAGAGTTTTCTTTTCTGTTTTATAGCCGTACTACCATGGAAGTCTTTCGCAGAGAGATATGGTAGATGGGCTAGAAGAGCATGACATATACTGTTGTGTCGATATTTTCTCCTCGGACCTTGAAAATTTATGGTGGGGATACGCAAACTTCTCAACAGGCCGTACCAATATCCGCAGCTGGTCTCCAAGGTGAAGAGTCTCTAGTCGATAGAATAATGTAGGTAAGGGAAGTCGGCAAATTAGATCCGTAACTTCGGGATAAGGATTGGCTCTGAAGATTGAGATAGTCGGGCTTGATTGGGAAACAATAACATGGTTTATGTGCTCGTTCTGGGTAAATAGAGTTTCTATCATTTATGATAGTTATTTGTTCCCCGGATAGTTTAGTTACGTAGCCAATTGTGGAACTTTCTTGCTAAAATTTCTAAGAATACTAATTAATTTTAATTAGTTCTTTTAAATTAGAACGATTATCAATTAACAATCAATTCAGAACTGGCACGGACTTGGGGAATCCGACTGTCTAATTAAAACAAAGCATTGTGATGGCCCTAGCGGGTGTTGACACAATGTGATTTCTGCCCAGTGCTCTGAATGTCAAAGTGAAGAAATTCAAGTAAGCGCGGGTCAACGGCGGGAGTAACTATGACTCTCTTAAGGTAGCCAAATGCCTCGTCATCTAATTAGTGACGCGCATGAATGGATTAACGAGATTCCTACTGTCCCTATCTACTCAGTCTGAGTTTGACAGCCGAGCTGAACGGACGTGTTTCGGAAGTGAAAATTGAAAATCAGACTAAAAAAAAATTTGGAAATTAATAATTAAACAATTATTGCAAAAAAAATAAAAAAGTGAATCAGTGAATTAACCACAGACCAAGGGACGAAAATCCAGTGATAAAGCAGCAAATTGTGTGCGAAGAGAAAATTATTAAATAAAAAAGAAAATAAAAACTGAAATTGCAAAGGTTGCTGAGATAAAAATTTAAACGAGAAAATAAAAGTGAAGTGGCAAAGGTTGCTGAGACGGAAAAAAAAGGGCTTGTATCGATTACTTTATAGTATCGATTTCAAGTGACGAGAAAATATCGATTGTAAGTGACAATTTATTGATATAAAATATCGATTTAAGTTGATTCAAAATTGTTGACAACTATAAATTGGGAAATTTATTAAATTGACGGGATGGAAACCCGCTGTGGAAGTGCAGCCAGCATGATGACAGTATTTGAATCTGGCGACGATTCAATTTTTGAATCAGGTGCGGAATCATCGGTATGCTTCAGTCGACGCCGCCGGGAGCCGCAAAAAGGGGCGGAAAATTAGGGATCGAATAGTATCGATGCCGGATAAATTGCTTGGTGAGCCAACGGACGCCAAGAGGGCAGCGTTGGATCCCAACTTCCTGAAGCCCGCCAAGCCGGTTAAGCGAAAGGCTTCGGTTGCCGCTGCTGTCGCCTCTGTGGTTGCTGATGACAGTGCGGTTGATGATGATGCTGCTGGTATTCCACATTGCCCAGCGTGGCGCATTGTGGCCGGAGGAACGTCGGCAATTTTGGCAGAAATTTCTGCGGCTGGAGAAGGTACCCGCAATGCCATTGTGGGCGTTGGTCCAAGGGCTGCAAGGGAGATTTCGTTGGCCATTAAGCGTCTGGAGGAACTGGCCATGGCCTTGGCCATAAGAAACGCGCTTCTAGAAAGCCACTCAGGCGGAACACCCGCACCCACGCCGCCTGCTGGAACTAATCATGCTGCATACCCCACTGCCACCACCAATGCTGCTGCCGCTGTCCCCGTTCTCGGAGTGCCGATCCCCGCCCCACGGTTCAACAAGCCAGTTGAGACGTGGTCCGCGGTGGTAACGAGTCAGGACCCGAACGTGTCCAGTAAGCAAGTGGCTGAGCGGGTGATGAAGGAAGTCGCACCAACGCTGGGAGTGCGTGTTCACGAGGTACGTGAGCTGAAGCGTGGCGGAGCTGTAATCCGTACACCGTCGGTGAACGAGATGAAGCGCGTGGTGGCGAACAAGAAGTTCGCAGAGGTTGGATTAAAGGTCCAACAGAGTAAGGGATTTAGACCAAAGATCACAGTGTTTGACGTGGACACGAGCATCGTCCCGGAGACGTTCATGGAGGAGCTGTTTAGCAACAATTTTCAAGAACAGATGACGGAAGCTATGTTCAAGAAAGCGGTGCACCTGGAGACGAAGCCTTGGTCCGTCACTGACGGCACCAGCGTTAACCTGACGCTGGAAGTGGACGAAAAAGCGTTGGCCATACTTGAGCAAACCGGGAGGGTCTACATCAAGTGGTTTTCATACCGCTGCCGATCGCTTGTCCGTACCTATGCTTGTCATAGGTGCGTCGGATTTGACCACAAGGTGTCCCAGTGTCGCCTCAAGCAGGACGTGTGTCGCCAGTGTGGACAAACTGGCCACGTTGCAGCGAAATGCGGTAATCCGGTGGACTGCCGGAATTGCCGCTTCAAGGGGCTACCCTCAGGGCATCTGATGCTCTCGGGATCGTGCCCGATATATGGTGCGGTGTTGGCGAGGGTGCAGGCCAGACATTAAGATGTTTGGTCTCATCCAAGGCAACTGTGGACGGGGCCGCGTTGCGTGCATCGATATTGGTGTACGTATGCGTGATTCCGGCCACCCCTTTGCGCTGCTGCAGGAGCCCTACACAGACGAGGAAGGCCGTATTACTGGATTCCCAGCTGGGATGAGAGTTTATGGTAGCCGGATCTTCGAGGGACGCAGGAGAAACGCTGCCGTCATCGTCGACGACCCAGATGCCATCTGCCTACCAGTTGAGTCGCTAATCACCGAGTATGGAGTATGCGTGAGGGTCACAGGTGAATTTGGCTCATTTTACCTGACCTCGCTGTACTGCCATGCAAATGTTGAATTGACAACGACGTACTTTCCGTATATGGATGCCGTACTGCTACTGGCGAGCAGTACTCCGGTCATCCTCTGCCTAGATGCGAATGCTGTATCCCCTATGTGGTTCAGTAAACGTCACGATAGTTTTCGTGGCCAGCCGAACTACGGACGGGGTGAGCAGCTGGAGGATTGGATTCTCGGAAGCCGAGCCGGAGTTCTTAATCAATTCAGCGAGGTGTACACGTTCGACAATCGCTGCGGACGGAGCGATATTGACGTAACATTAGTCAGTGAAGCAGCGTCTACGTGGGCCACGTACGACTGGAGTGTGGACGAGTGGGAGATGAGCGATCACAACATCATTACCGTTGCTGTATCGCCTTCCCCAGACGCAGTTGAGAGCACATATGCTCCTGTGCCGTCCTGGAAACTCACCAATGCAAACTGGCGAATGTTTGACTCTGAACTGGTAGAGGAAGTTTTGGAGCACCTTCCCTTGGAGCACATCAGGAATTCGCCGTTGGACTCCTCAGTGTCTGCGCTCCGTCTCATTGTACAGTCCGTGTGCAATAGGGTATTGGGCTGCAGGCCGTCGAGAGCTGTGGGAAAGGTAAAGTGGTGGAGCACGGAACTAAGTACCAAACGCCGGGAGGTCAGGAGACTGAGGCGAAAGCTCCAGGATGCTCGGCGTAGAGGCCATGACTCTGCGCAGCTTCTGGCAACTCATCTGCGGACAGCCGTCCGCGAGTTTAAGAAGCTCATCCTGAAGACGAAAGAGGAACACTGGCGAAACTTCGTTGGAAACCACAGGGATGACCCATGGGAGCATGTCTACAAAATATGCCGGGGACGAAAGCGATCCACAGATCTGAAATGCCTTCGGTCGGATGGCAGGCTGGTCGTAACATGGCACGACTGCGCGAGTCTCCTCCTCCGTAACTTCTTTCCAGTTGCGGAAGCGAGTGATGACATTGTGATTTCGGCCGAAACTGCACCGTCTCTCGAAGCCTTCGAGGTCGGAGCATGTGTCGCCCGGTTGAAGAGCAGGCGCTCTCCCGGATTGGATGGCATTACAGGTGGTATCTGCAAGGCAGTGTGGCGTGCTATTCCCGAGCACATCATGGCGTTGCTTTCCCGCTGTGTTGCAGAGGGATATTTTCCCCTTGAGTGGAAGTGCCCTCGTGTAGTGGCGCTACTCAAGGGCCCCGACAAGGATGGGAGTGACCCAGCTTCCTATCGGGGTATCTGCTTGCTGCCAGTATTTGGCAAAGTGCTGGAGGGAATCATGGTGAATCGGATGAAGGAGGTGCTTCCGGATGGAAATAGATGGCAATTCGGCTTTCGACCTGGACGTTGTGTGGAGGATGCTTGGAGTCATGTTAAGACCACCGTTGCCGCCAGCCAGGCGGTATATGTGTTGGGACTTTTCATCGACTTCAAAGGCGCCTTCGACAACATTGAGTGGAGTGCTGTAATGCGCCGCTTAATCGACGTGGGATGCCAGGAAGCCAGCTTGTGGAGAAGCTTCTTCTGTGGTAGGAGAGCCAGGATGACCAGCAGATTCGGAGAAGTCGACGTGGAGGTAACTCGAGGATGTCCGCAGGGATCCATCAGTGGGCCGTTCATTTGGAACACCATGATGGATGTGCTGCTCCATCGTCTGGAGCCCCTGTGTACATTCAGTGCGTACGCGGACGATCTGCTGGTTCTCGTCGAGGGAAGGTCGAGAGTCGAACTGGAGCGTCGAGGCGAGGAGCTGATGTCCGTCGTGGGAGCTTGGGGAGCAGAGGTCGGAGTTTCGATCTCGACCAGCAAGTCGGCAATAATGCTGTTGAAAGGGAGATTGGCCCGATCGAGGCCGCCCTGGGTACGGTTTGCAGGAGCAAACCTACCCTACGTCAGACAGTACCGGTACCTTGGTATCACAGTTGGCGAGCGGCTGAATTTTCGGCCACACATTGCGGGATTGCGCAAAAAGTTAACTGGAGTCGTCGGAGCATTGAGTCGCGTGCTACGGGTCGACTGGGGATTCAGTCCTCGAGCAAGACGCACCATTTATGCCGGACTCATGGTGCCATGTGCATTGTTTGGTGCCTCGGTATGGTATTCCGTGGCTAGGAGAGAGTCGGTCGCCAGGAGGCGACTCAACTCCTGCCAGAGAGCTATGCTCTTAGGATGCCTTGCGGTATGCCGTACAGTGTCCACCGTGGCACTGCAGGTACTTGCTGGAGCTCCACCCTTGGATCTGGTTGCCATGCGAATGGCAATCAGTTTTAAGGTTAAGCGTGCCCACCCGCTGGAGGAAAGCGATTGGCTGTTCGGTCTAGATGTGGCAAATCTGGACCGGAAACAAATGAAGGCGATGCTGGACGAGCGTATGTGCTGCGAGTGGCAACGCAGATGGGATGACGATGAGCACGGTCGACCGACTCATCAGTTTATCCCGGACGTACGTTTTGTTTTCAGCCGGAGAGACCTAGGATTTGGCCTCCACGCTGGATTTTTGTTGACTGGCCATGGATCGCTGAACGCATTTCTTCATCAGAGAGGTCTTTGTGCGACGCCCGCATGCATATGCGGTGCGGAGCGCGAAGACTGGCAGCACGTTTTAGTTGCCTGCCCACTCTATGTTGATTTGCGAGACCTTGACGGACTTGGTGTAAGAAGGGAAGACATCCGTTGGAACTTTTCCCGGGTCCTGGAGACACCAGAGCAGCTGCAGATGTTGGAGACCTTTGCGAGGGCGACGTTCACAAGGCGGAGAGGGTTGCACCAGATGGCGACCACGCAGGATCAACCAGTGCCTGGCCAATGAGGGCCAAAACTGGAAGCAGTTTGGAACTTGGTCCATACTGCGAGGCTGAACCAGAACGCCTTAATCTGGTAGTAATATGGCATTTATGTCATATCACAAGGTCCAACCAGAGCACCCAATCTGGTAGGCGAGCTCCGAATGGAGCAAGCTGATGGATCACCCATTCCATGCGTGTCGTGAGCAAAAATGGTGAGTAGCTTTAGCTGCGAACAGCCGACCAAAGCTGTTAATTTGGTACTACGGGTGGGCTAGTGGCCCTATGCTAGCCCAATGAGGTTGGCCCCCTTGTGGGAGATCGTAGTGGCTGTGGTTTGACACCCGAATGCGGGGAGAGCCTTTGGCTCGGCGTGGAGTTGCGTTATCAACCGGGTGCTGTACCCATAGATCAGCAGAGGTTTTAGATAGGCCTCGCCCTTCGCCAAGGGAAAATATCATGTCCGACAACATGTATTTTATTCGGCACCGATAAGATGTTGCAATTGCAACATCTTTGAGGGGCGCTGGCCGTCGCTTTGTTTCGGCCCACTGTACTATATGTCACATTTGTGACATATTAGAGTACCGTGGTTGTAAACCCCCAAGGGGTACACGCCACGTAAAACAAATTCGACTTAATGTCCCTATCTACTATCTAGCGAAACCACAGCCAAGGGAACGGGCTTGGAATAATTAGCGGGGAAAGAAGACCCTTTTGAGCTTGACTCTAATCTGGCAGTGTAAGGAGACATAAGAGGTGTAGAATAAGTGGGAGATATTTTTCCTTGTGTTTAATATCGTCAATGAAATACCACTACTCTTATTGTTTCCTTACTTACTTGATTAAATGGAACGTGTATCATTTCCTAGCCATTATACGGATATATTTACTATATCTTATGGTATTGGGTTTTGATGCAAGCTTCTTGATCAAAGTATCACGAGTTTGTTATATAATCGCAAACAAATTCTTTAATGAGAGAATGCATTTATGTATTTTCAATTTAAAAATTTTGGTATAACTCCAATTACTCAGGTATGATCCAATTCAAGGACATTGCCAGGTAGGGAGTTTGACTGGGGCGGTACATCTCTCAAATAATAACGGAGGTGTCCCAAGGCCAGCTCAGTGCGGACAGAAACCACACATAGAGCAAAAGGGCAAATGCTGACTTGATCTCGGTGTTCAGTACACACAGGGACAGCAAAAGCTCGGCCTATCGATCCTTTTGGTTTAAAGAGTTTTTAACAAGAGGTGTCAGAAAAGTTACCATAGGGATAACTGGCTTGTGGCGGCCAAGCGTTCATAGCGACGTCGCTTTTTGATCCTTCGATGTCGGCTCTTCCTATCATTGTGAAGCAAAATTCACCAAGCGTTGGATTGTTCACCCATGCAAGGGAACGTGAGCTGGGTTTAGACCGTCGTGAGACAGGTTAGTTTTACCCTACTAATGACAAAACGTTGTTGCGACAGCATTCCTGCGTAGTACGAGAGGAACCGCAGGTACGGACCAATGGCACAATACTTGTTCGAGCGAACAGTGGTATGACGCTACGTCCGTTGGATTATGCCTGAACGCCTCTAAGGTCGTATCCGTGCTGGACTGCAATGATAAATAAGGGGCAATTTGCATTGTATGGCTTCTAAACCATTAAAAGTTTATTTAATAAACGACAATGGATGTGATGCCAATGTTATTTGTAACATAGTAAATTGGGAGGATCTCCGATCACCTGATGCCGCGCTAGTTACTTATTAAAACATTATTTAATACAATGACAAAGCCTAGAATCAATTGTAAACGACTTTTGTAACAGGCAAGGTGTTGTAAGTGGTTGAGCAGCTGCCATACTGCGATCCACTGAAGCTTATCCTTTGCTTGATGATTCGATTTTAGCACATTTTTAATGTGCTATGTAGAGTACTAACCAAGTAGCCAAACGAATTCTCAATATTTGTTTAGTTACGCAAAACACTAACACTATACCAAAAGATAATAAATATATGAAAATAAACAGAAACGTGTCATTGTGGAGATGACATGTTATATGCAATATATGGTTAAGTGAGTTTAACTCTCTTAAGGCGGTAGTTACTAAGACACTTCAACGATTGCTTAAAATTTACTATGTCTTATAGAGAGTTTGACTCTCTAAAGGTAGCCAATTGACTCGTCATTTGTTTAGTGACGCCAAAATGAATTTATTATTTAAATTTTCTACCAAATCAGTTCAAAACAAAGAATATATAAAAATAAAACTAAAAATGGCGGTTTTTACTAAGACACTATTAACGATTTTTATTGACTTAAGAACTCGTATAGGTTAATAGTGATGCAAAAGAATGGTATATTATATGACAATCAAGTATACATATCAAAGTCATATAATTTTATGCATTATATATCGGCAATTGTCTATTTAATTATATATTATTATGAAGTCTTAAGGTATTTTTAAATTGAATTACATATGAAAATTTTATTAAATGTGTGGTACCTTCAAACATATTTGGGCGATTTCGAGAAAGCGTGGCACAAAACCTATATAGGTGGTGTGATGTCGAGCATGGTATATTATATGACAATCAAGTACACATCTCAAAGTCATATAATTTTATGCATTATATATCGGCAATGTCTATTTAATTATATATTAATATGAAGTCTTAAGGTATTTTTTAAAAATACATATGAAAATTGTTCGTTGAGTGGTACCTTCGAACATATTTGGGCGATTTCGAGAAAGCGTGGCACAAAACCTATATAGGTGGTGTGATGTCGAGCATGGTATATTATATGACAATCAAGTACACATCTCAAAGTCATATAATTTTATGCATTATATATCGGCAATGTTTATTTAATTTATATATTAATATGAAGTCTTAAGGTATTTTTAAAAATACATATGAAAATTGTTCGTTGAGTGGTACCTTCGAACATATTTGGGCGATTTCGAGAAAGCGTGGCACAAAACCTATATAGGTGGTGTGATGTCGAGCATGGTATTTTATATGACAATCAAGTACACATCTCAAAGTCATATAATTTTATGCATTATATATCGGCAATGTCTATTTATTTATATATTATTATGAAGTCTTAAGGTATTTTTAAAAATACATATGAAAATTGTTTGTTGAGTGGTACCTTCGAACATATTTGGGCGATTTCGAGAAAGCGTGGCACAAAACCTATATAGGTGGTGTGATGTCGAGCATGGTATATTATATGACAATCAAGTACACGTCTCAAAGTCATATAATTTTATGCATTATATATCGGCAATGTCTATTTATTTATATATTATTATGAAGTCTTAAGGTATTTTTAAAAATACATATGAAAATTGTTTGTTGAGTGGTACCTTCAAACATTTTTGGGCGATTTTGAGAAAACGTGGCACAAAACCTATTCATAGTGAACAGTTGATGTTCATTAATTGTTTTAGCAATAAGACAATAAACTATTATACATCTATGTACTTTATGTAGAGTGTCGTATTTATACTGTTAAGTCTTGGCGGCGACATTACACATTTAAGATAATGAAGAGACTTGCCAAGTTGTGTATTGAATTAATATACAAATTAAATTGGTTTTGGATTTATCGTTAATATTTTCCCAGGATACTTAAAATAAATTGTGTTTTTCTTAAGACTGTTATTTATTTAAAGTATCCAAATTTTTTTAATATGAACATAAAGATTTATTTAATATACAATATTAAATACCAAAATCTCTGTGTTTATAAAATAAAGTCAAGTAAATTATATAAGCAATATTTAATTCTGTTAAAAGAGTTTTCAATAAACAAGAAATGAAAAAAAAAAAAAAAAAAAATTTTTTTCGACTTTTACTTAATATATAAGAAACATTATCACATAAATGAAAAACTGAAAAAATTATAAATTTTTTATCAAAATATAAATATTTATTTCAATTTATTTTGAATAAATAAAATTAATGAAAATGTGATTATATATTATGTAAGTGAAAAAATAAAAATATTCTTGAACGAAATTTTTAAATTTATATAAAATTCAATAAACAAAAAAAACGAAAATGAATGCTATTAAATAATAGCCATATTCGTAAAATAATAGTACACTCTCTTTTTATATATATTTATTATTTTATTCAAAAATATATTAAATTGTCAAGTATCTTAAAAAATAAATGTCTGATTGTTACATATATATATAAATATATATATATAGCAACCAGTATATTAAACAATAACATTATTCTGGTTGATCCTGCCAGTAGTTATATGCTTGTCTCAAAGATTAAGCCATGCATGTCTAAGTACACACGAATTAAAAGTGAAACCGCAAAAGGCTCATTATATCAGTTATGGTTCCTTAGATCGTTAACAGTTACTTGGATAACTGTGGTAATTCTAGAGCTAATACATGCAATTAAAACACGGACCTTTTGGGACGTGTGCTTTTATTAGGCTAAAACCAAGCGATCATTTGATCGTTATATTGGTTGAACTCTAGATAACATGCAGATCGTATGGTCTTGTACCGACGACAGATCTTTCAAATGTCTGCCCTATCAACTTTTGATGGTAGTATCTAGGACTACCATGGTTGCAACGGGTAACGGGGAATCAGGGTTCGATTCCGGAGAGGGAGCCTGAGAAACGGCTACCACATCTAAGGAAGGCAGCAGGCGCGTAAATTACCCACTCCCAGCTCGGGGAGGTAGTGACGAAAAATAACAATACAGGACTCATATCCGAGGCCCTGTAATTGGAATGAGTACACTTTAAATCCTTTAACAAGGACCAATTGGAGGGCAAGTCTGGTGCCAGCAGCCGCGGTAATTCCAGCTCCAATAGCGTATATTAAAGTTGTTGCGGTTAAAACGTTCGTAGTTGAACTTGTGCTTCATACGGGTAGTACAACTTACAATTGTAGTTAGTACTATACCTTTATGTATGTAAGCGTATTACCGGTGGAGTTCTTATATATAATTAAGTACTTGTATTTTTTTATATATTCCTCCTATTTAAAAAACCTGCATTAGTGCTCTTCATCGAGTGTTATTGTGGGCCGGTACAATTACTTTGAACAAATTAGAGTGCTTAAAGCAGGCTTCAAATGCCTGAATATTCTGTGCATGGGATAATGAAATAAGACCTCTGTTCTGCTTTCATTGGTTTTCAGATCAAGAGGTAATGATTAATAGAAGCAGTTTGGGGGCATTAGTATTACGACGCGAGAGGTGAAATTCTTGGACCGTCGTAAGACTAACTTAAGCGAAAGCATTTGCCAAAGATGTTTTCATTAATCAAGAACGAAAGTTAGAGGTTCGAAGGCGATCAGATACCGCCCTAGTTCTAACCATAAACGATGCCAGCTAGCAATTGGGTGTAGCTACTTTTATGGCTCTCTCAGTCGCTTCCCGGGAAACCAAAGCTTTTGGGCTCCGGGGGAAGTATGGTTGCAAAGCTGAAACTTAAAGGAATTGACGGAAGGGCACCACCAGGAGTGGAGCCTGCGGCTTAATTTGACTCAACACGGGAAAACTTACCAGGTCCGAACATAAGTGTGTAAGACAGATTGATAGCTCTTTCTCGAATCTATGGGTGGTGGTGCATGGCCGTTCTTAGTTCGTGGAGTGATTTGTCTGGTTAATTCCGATAACGAACGAGACTCAAATATATTAAATAGATATCTTCAGGATTATGGTGTTGAAGCTTATATTGCCTTCATTCATGGTGACAGTAAAATGTTTATTGTGTTTGAATGTGTTTATATAAGTGGAGCCGTACCTGTTGGTTTGTCCCATTATAAGGACACTAGCTTCTTAAATGGACAAATTGCGTCTAGCAATAATGAGATTGAGCAATAACAGGTCTGTGATGCCCTTAGATGTCCTGGGCTGCACGCGCGCTACAATGAAAGTATCAACGTGTATTTCCTAGACCGAGAGGTCCGGGTAAACCGCTGAACCACTTTCATGCTTGGGATTGTGAACTGAAACTGTTCACATGAACTTGGAATTCCCAGTAAGTGTGAGTCATTAACTCGCATTGATTACGTCCCTGCCCTTTGTACACACCGCCCGTCGCTACTACCGATTGAATTATTTAGTGAGGTCTCCGGACGTGATCACTGTGACGCCTTGCGTGTTACGGTTGTTTCGCAAAAGTTGACCGAACTTGATTATTTAGAGGAAGTAAAAGTCGTAACAAGGTTTCCGTAGGTGAACCTGCGGAAGGATCATTATTGTACGTTCCAACCGTTATTAAATAATATATACCAAATTTTAATATGAAAAATAAAAATTAAATTAACGATGAGTAAATACAACATAACAAAATATAATTAGTTAAATAATATGTGGCGGTTATTTAATATTATATATACAGATATATATGTACTTCCTATACATATATATATGAAATGAAAATACCTTAATTTACCATCGGAAATTGAAGTTTTTATTTTTCAGCGTGTATATGTACCACAATGTACACGCGTTGCGTAATGTATTGCTTATCCTAGTTATATGCATACATTGGTTAAAGCAACAACCCAAAAATACAATGTAAAATAAAAATTAAATTGACGATGAGTAAATACAACATAACAAAATATATTTATATTAATTTATTTTAATAGTTAAATAATATGTGGCGGTTATTTAATATTATATATACAGATATATATGTACTTCCTATACATATATATATGAAATGAAAATACCTTAATTTACCATCGGAAATTGAAGTTTTTATTTTTCAGCGTGTATATGTACCACAATGTACACGCGTTGCGTAATGTATTGCTTATCCTAGTTATATGCATACATTGGTTAAAGCAACAACCCAAAAATACAATGTAAAATAAAAATTAAATTGACGATGAGTAAATACAACATAACAAAATATAAATAGTTAAATAATATGTGGCGGTTATTTAATATTATATATACAGATATATATGTACTTCCTATACATATATATATGAAATGAAAATACCTTAATTTACCATCGGAAATTGAAGTTTTTATTTTTCAGCGTGTATATGTACCACAATGTACACGCGTTGCGTAATGTATTGCTTATCCTAGTTATATGCATACATTGGTTAAAGCAACACCCCAAAAATACAATGTAAAATAAAAATTAAATTGACGATGAGTAAATACAACATAACAAAATATAAATAGTTAAATAATATGGCGCGATTTTATTAATATTTTTTATACAGATATATATGTACTTCCTATACATATATATATGAAATGAAAATACCTTAATTTAACATCGGAAATTGAAGTTTTTATTTTT
>JAEIGI010000067.1:0-243704 GCA_018903615.1 Drosophila neocordata
ATCCTGTTTAGCTCTGTTGATATATATAAAAAAAAAATATATATTTCTGCCGCGATGTTTTTGTTCTACTGTATTCTGTCGTGACTCTGTCGCTGGGACTCTGTCGATGACTTTTTAATAGTTCTACAGTTTGCCTGTTGAATTTTCTATACTGGCTTGTCTCTTTCGTTCTTATAAAAATTCAAATATATACATATATATATTTTTTTTTTCTATGGTGACCATGCTGATACCCTGTTTAGCTCTGTCCAGCTTGTCTTCATTACCATGCTGTTGACCTCGTATCCTTTTGAATGGCGTATCCTGTAACGACATTCTGCGTGCTTGGCTAAGATTCTCTAAATAATGTCCATTTGGGCTTCGCTCTGAATGTTTGACTATGACTCTTCCTGGTATCCTTGTGAAGCATGCAGACTAGATTCCGCAGATTGACGCATGATGGCTCGTTGTGGTTCTAGCTTAGGTTCCTAGTATCCTTATGACGGGCGTTGACTTGTGTTAGACTTAATGTGGACTCTGCTGGTATCGTTGTGACGCATGATGGCTCGTTCTGGCTTAGATTCGTAGTATCCTCCTGACTTCTGGTATGTAGACTCTGATGGTATCCTTGTAATTTTGACATAGACTTTTGGTTGTAGACGCCGCTAGTATCTTTGTAATTTCGACGTAGACTCTTGGTATCCTTGCGAAAGACGTTGATTTGTTTCTGGCTTGATGTAGACTCCGCTGGTATCCTTGTAGCTTTGACTTCGACTTCTAGTATCCTTGGAGAAGGACTTTAACTCGTTCATGGCTTAATGTAGACTCCGCTGGTATCCTTGTAGCATTGACGTAGACTTCTGGTGTATTTAGAAAAGGGCGTTCACTCGCTGTAGTTCGACTTTGATTCCTGGTATCCTTGATAAGGATGTTTACTGGCTGTAGTTCGACTTTAATTCCTGGTATCCTTGGGAAGGATGTTCTCCGGTTGTAGTTCGACTTCGATTCGTGGTATCCTTGTAATTGCTGATGGTGCTGTTCTCCTTTAGAAGGATGTTCACTCGCTGTAGCTAGACTTCGAGTCCTGGTATCCTTGGGAAGGATGTTCACTAACTGTACTTTGACTTTGATTCCTGGTACCCTTGTTAATATAATATCCTTGTGGTTGACGTTGTTTCTCTGGTTGTGGGTCTTTGATTCTTTGTTGTATGCTTTGTATTCTTGGGTGCTTAGTTTAGGCTCCGCTGATATCCTTGTAACTTAAGCTGCTAGTATCCTTTGAACAGGGTGTTTACTGTTGATTCCTTTGTATGCTCGTAAATCTTGACTACTGTTGTCCTTGGAAAAGGATATTCACTGGCTGAGCCAGTGTGCTGGTAACTTAGACTCCTGTTATCCTTTGTTATCTTTGGAACTTAGACTGCTGTAGTCCTCGGCGGCTGGATGTTGACTCCCTGAAGGTTGGATGTTGACTCCTCGACGGTTGGATAGTGACTCTCTGACGGTTCGATGTTGACTCTCCGAAGGTTGGATATTGACTCTCGGACGGTTGGATAGTGACTCCTTCTAGTATGCCTTAGTACCATGATTTTACCGCCAAAGCCTCTGCTCTGCTGGCGTTGCAGCCTCCGCTTAATAGGAGTGAGCATCCAAAAGATCCCGTTGCGGCTACGTCGACCAAAGAGAGCCAACGAAAGTCCCTCATACCCCCTTCTCATAGGAATAAAGCGTGATGGAAAACGAAAGGGGATAATTTTTTTTTCTAATCTCCTATACTTTATCTTTCCTGCCTTTCTCTTCTTTTACTTAGACTCTGTTATGCGTATGTATATTTTTACTATGGTGACTCTGCTGCTGTAGCTCTGTCGATTGTAAAAAAAAATAATTCCACGTGGTTTTGGTTTTACAGTATTCTGTCGTGCCTCTGTCGCTGAGACTCTGTCGATGACTTTAAAATAGTTCTACCGTTACTTTGTCCAAATTTTTCAGCTTGCTTATGTTTCTAATATTCTTATGAAAATTCCGTTGCATATATTTTTTTTTTCATGGTGACTCTGCTGATACCCTGTTTAGCTCTGTCGATATAAAAAAAATATAATTAAATGAGGTTTTGATTCTACTGAAATCTGTCGTGACTCTGTCGCTGGGACTCTGTCGATGACTTTTTAAAAGTTCTACCGTTTGCCTGTTGAATTTTCTATACTCGCTTGTCTCTTTCGTTCTTATAAAAATTCAAATATATACATATACTCTGTCGCTGGGACTCTGTCGATGACTTTTTAAAAGTTCTACCGTTTGCCTGTTGAATTTTCTATACTCGCTTGTCTCTTTCGTTCTTATAAAAATTCAAATATATACATATATATCTATTTTTTTCTATGGTGACTCTGCTGATATCCTGTTTAGCTCTGTCGATTATAAAAAAAATATATACATATGTATTTCTGCCACGTGGTGTTGGTTCCACTGAATTCTGTCGTGACTCTGTCGCTGTGACTCTGTCAATGACTCTAAGATAGTCCTACCGTTATCCTTGGCAAAAATTTCATTATTTTTAAATTTTTTTTTTCATCATATATATATTGCACCAATAAAAAAAAGTCACCAATTAATATTTCATTTGTGAATATAATTAAATAGTTTAATATAATGCGATCATATTATAATATAATATAATTGGTTAATTTTTATTTTCGATAGTATAGGGTAGCAATGTGTTATACATTTTTTCCAAATATATTTTTTTTTTTTTTCCAAATAATATTTCATAGGTGAATAAAAAAAATAAATTCAAGGAAACGTTCCTATGACTGCTGACAAATAAAATATGGTGGGTCTTAAATCCACAAAAATCAATTCCTACAATAACCATGCCTAACTAATTTGAAATCTTTCTCGAGGTCCCTGCTCGGGCGCCATCTGTAAGGAAGTTTTCTAGCCGGGGTACATATCTCAATCTCCCCAGGGCCTTTAGTTACAGAAAATTTGTAAATAAATCTCGAGACCTCTGGATTTTACATATGTTGAAGTAAATGTCGAAAATAATCATTTAATTTGACGCGGCAAAGGGGTGAACAATTATCTACAACGAACTCACTATGAACTACAGTGGGTACACAATAATTAACACGAGACACGAAATTAAACAATTACTATTAGAGACACTTTTTTGGGGTGAACACTGTACAATGGGAGAGATACACAACATATATACAATGGCATGTACATTTAATATTATTTCGGTTAGGGTATTACCCGGGCACCGAAATAAATATTAAATGACACTAAGTAGTCAGATTCGCAGTTGTTAACATTTCAGTTAGGGTATTACCCGGACAATGAAGTATTAACCAAATGGCATCACGACCACTGTACTAGCTATACATTGGACTACATTACAGTGGTTCCATGTTCATGCGCATTTAATATTGCTTCGACTAGGGTATTACCCGGATGTCGAATAATATTAAATGGTACTAGGTCGGCACATGTGTAACCAACACCATTTCCGTTGGGGTATTACCCGGACACCGAAATGAATATTAAATAGCACTAAGTCTACTTTCCACATCTAATGCTGTTTTAGTTAGGGTATTACCCGGACACTGAAACAGGCACTAGATGTGGAAATGTAGGCCATTTAAGCAACACTATACACTTAATTGGGGCGTCACAAGAAAATAAGAATACGCATCTCCTTGTCAATGTTCGATTATAACTTTTTTTCTAATTCATGCATTTTCATTTTGCTATTGCCTAATCTACCTAACATCACACTGTCCTATAAAAAAAACAGGGATAAAAGGGTTAGTAACGTAGCCTCCAGGCCGACTCACCCGAATACAATTTTTACACTCTTAGCGGTGTAAAAGGTAATTGTTTTTCCTTGTTTTATTATATTTTTTTTTACTCTAGCCTTTGCCCTAGTTTTCTAAGTTCTAAGCTTTTGACGCAGCTGCGGAAATGCGTGGCGTGTTTTGATTGGCTACTGACAAATCACCGTTATCCTACGAGCTTTTGCGTACGTGACCAATCGTCTTAACTTATGCGTGGCGGTTGGTGCGTCGGCGTCGCTGGCTATTGGAATGCGAAAGAGAAGAAAAAGGGAAATAGAAAACAATTGCTCTCTTGCTAGAAACGGTAACCTAATGATGAACTAGTCCCCTTCAATAAATAGTGCATATTAATTCTGAGGGTTAGCTTAATGCTCTTTATATTAATATAAGAAAATAACAAAATTTAAATATTTTTTTAAAGCGAAAGAAAAAAAAAAAATCAAAATTCACTGTGTTTAAAATCAAATTCGACACTTGGGTCAAACTTGAAGAGAGAATAATTTTTAAATTAAAGAGAGCACTACACAAGTACACGTATCACTTGCACGCGAGACAGAGATAGATGCGAGCGCGATCAAAAGAAATTAAGAAAAAAGAGCGGGAGAGCCAACAGCACTGCACATGCAAAAACAGTACGTAGGCGAGAGCGCGAGAGTGATTTTAAAGCAAGAAGAAGTACAAAAGCAAAATCAAAGATTAATACAGAAGAATAAGTTTAATGCTTTGATTTGGCGTTTATATGTCCAAACAAACAAAAAGCACTACTAATGGACAATTTTTTAATGAATTGATATATGACTTGTACATACATACATAGATGTGTGGAAGCTCCTCCATGAACGTCGCGGGGCTATGCTCGTGTCCACCTCAAACATTGTGGTCTTTGGTCTAAATGCCTTTGTCTGTTGGACCTTAAGTCCAACCTATAGGGAATAGGGAATATGTACTCTGGGAATGGGGACAGCGGCAGCAGCATAGTTGCTGGCAGCGGGGTGTGCAGAATGATAAGTTCCAGCGGGAGGCGTGGGTGCGGGCGTTCCGCCTGAGTCGCTTTCTAGAAGGGCGTTTCTCATTGCCAAGGACTTGGCCTGTTCCTCCGGACGCTCCTCCCTTGTAGCCCTTGGACCGAAACCCACAAAGGTATTGCGGGTGCCCTCTCCAACCGCAGAAATCTCTACCAAAAAGACCGACGTTCCTCTGGCCACAATGCGCCACGCTGGGCACGAGCATCATCATCAACCGCACTGTCATCAGCAACCACGGAGGCGACAGCTTGGCGGGCTTCGCGAACTTGGGATCCAATGCTGTCATCTTTTCATCCGATGATTACCGAGCAAAGGATCCGGCATTGATACTATGCAATCCCTAATTTTCGCCCGTTCTTGCGACTCCCGGCGTCGTTGACTGAAGCAGCAATACCTAAAAACCCAAAGGGTTTCCATCACGTCAATTTAATAATTTTCACAATTTACAGATGGCAACAATTTTGAATCAACTAAAATTGATACTTTTGATCAATTATTCGTCACTTGAAATTGATACTTTTAATCAAGTTTCTTATTTTTTGTCTAAGCAACCTTTGCAATTTCAGTTTTTATTTTCTCTTTCTATTTAATATTTTCACTTCGCCCACAATTTGCGCTTTACCACTGGCTTTTCTTTCGTCTTGTGGTTTGTGGTTTAATCACTAATTCACTATTTTATTTTACGCACCGCTTAGGGGGTGTACAACCACGGTACTCTAACATGTCACAAATGTGACATATAGTACAGTGGGCCGAAACAAAGCGACGGCCAGCGCCCCTCAAAGATGTTCCAATTGCACAGCCACTACGATCTCCCACAAGGGGGCCAACCTCATAGGGCCACTAGCCCACCCGTAGTACCAAATTAACAGCTTTGGTCGGCTGTTCGCAGCTGAAGCTACTCACCATTTTTGCTCACGACACTCACCCTACTAGATTGGGTACTCTGGTTGGACTTCGTGACATGACATAAATGTCACATCGCTCTGGTTCAGCCTCGCAGTATGGAACAACTACTTCCAGTTTTGGCCATTATTGGACTGGCACTGGTTGGACCTGGGTAGCCACCATCTGGAGCATTTCCCTTTTCCTCACAAACGACGCTCTCGCAAAGGCCTCTATCATTCGCAGCTGTTCTGGTGTCTCCAGGACCTGGGAAAAGCCCCAACAGGTATCCTCCGCTCTTACACCAAGTCCGTCAAGGTCTCGCAAATCAACATAGAGTGGGCAGGTAAATAAAACGTGCCGCCAGTCTTCGCACTCCACACCGCATATACATGCGGGCTTCGAACTCTGATGAAGAAATCCATTCAGCGATCCATGGCCAGTGAACAAGAATCCAGCGTAAAGGCCAAATCCTAGATCTCTCCGGCTGAAAACAAAACATACGTCCGGGATAAACTGATGAGTCGCTCGACCGTGCTCATCGTCATCCCATCTGCGTTGCCATTCGCAGCACATACGGGCGTCCAGCATCTCCTTCATCTGTTTCCGCTTTAGATTTGCCACATCTGGGTAGGCTTGCGCCTCCAAACCGTACCAGGAGCGGCCTTGATCGGGCCAATCTCCCTTTTAATAATATCATTGCCAACTTGCTTGTCGAAATCGAAACTCTGACCTCTGCTCCCCAAACTCCCACGACAGACATTAGTTCCTCGCCTCGACGCTCCAGTTCAGCTCTTGTGCTTCCTTTGTAAGGAAGTTTTCCAGCCTGGGTACACATCTCAGTCTATCCAGGGCTTTTAATTACAGAAAAATTTGTAAGAAAAACTCGAGACCTCTGGATTTTAAGCTAATATAGGCAAATGTGGGGAATAAATATTTATTTGACATGACAAAGGGACGACCAATTATCTACAACCACTTTCATATACACTATAATTATTAGTACGAGACACCAAATCAAAGAATTAATGTTAAAGACGCTCATTTGGGGTGAACACTGTACAAGGGGGAGATACACACATACTATGACATGTACATTTAATATTATTTCGTTTAGGGTATTACCCAGGCACCGAAATAAATATTAAATGACACTAAGTAGTCAGATGCGCATTTGTTAACATTTCAGTTAGGGTATTACCCGGACAATGAAGTATGCTAACCAAATGGCATCACGACCACTGTACTAGCTATACATTGGACTACATTACAGTGGTTCCATGTTCATGCGCATTTAATATTGCTTCGACTAGGGTATTACCCGGATGTCGAATAATATTAAATGGCACTAAGTCGGCGCATGTACGACCAACACCAGTTCAGTTAGGGTATTACCCGGACACTGAAATGGTTGCTGGTTGACATGCTGCCAACTGTACCATGGAACACATTTGATGCAACATATATTTCTACGGCATGCCCTTTTAATATCATTTCAGTTAGGGCATTACCCGGACACCGAAATCAATATTAAATGAGCACTAAACGTATTTTCCAGATGTACATTTGGCACTGTTTCAGTTAGGGTATTACCCGGACACTGAAACAGGCACTAGACAAAAATAGGTTACATCACAACCACATATTATTAGGTCGTCACACTAAAATACGGATAAAAAGAAGGACTAAAAATGAAAGAAATAATGGCAAGGGTCATTCAGGTGTTTCATGTTTAATTTTATTATTTCTAACTCGGATTGTCTATTATAAAATTAAATGGTATACAGCTGCCTATGATCACACTACCTTAGAGGACCATTAGAGGATTAGGTGGTATTACCCGGGCACTGAAATGGTTGCTGCCGTTGTCGATGCATAGTAGGAGTTTTACCATGGAAACATTTTTTTTATTTTTAATCCTGTGATGCCCTTTTTCAATATCATTTTATTTAGTTCTTGCCCGGATTCTTTTTTTCACTTGGTTTACGTTTTAAATTGCCTCACTGTCACTTTATTTTCCATATTCCTTGATACGCACTACTGTGTCTGTATGGACTTGACTACCCGATGGTCACCAACTGAGTGAACAGGCTATTATATCTAAAAATTGCCTTTAGCCCAAGATTTAACACATTATTAGTGTCGATCAGCAATGCGAAAATACGGATAAAAGGGATTGGACTAAAAATGAAAGACAATAATGGCAAGAGTCTTTGCTAGGTGTTTCAAACGTTAGTTTAGCTATTTGATCACCAACTGTACCGGTGCGTCGCGTTGTCTATTATAAAACGAAAAATGTATACAAGCTGCCTACGATCATAATGCTCCCTTGCTAGAGGAGGTAAAGATGAAATAGAAAATAATTGCTCTCTTGGCTCGAAACGGTAACCTATTCGATGCATAGTAGCCTTTTAGTAATTATGGCATATCGTTTTGGAGGGTTTGCTTATGTGATATATATATTAATATATGATAAAAACAAAAACAAGAATTTGTGATTCTTCACACTCCCTCCTTACTTCGCGGAGGTTGAAGAAACTGTGATACACCCGCCAGCTGTGATGCGAACGCGATAGGTCAGGTCATCCCCTTTGTATCGGAATCTACACGGTTTGTTCCGGTCTGGACGGGTCTGGATCCTCTGTAGCAATGTCTGGGGGATTCTACGATTTGGCGTCATCACGCGCCATTCAGTGGGGGCTTCTACGTTGCTTGTTACATTTTTTGGAGTATCCTTTGGTGGAGATGCGAGGTGAATGGGCGGTGCGCTGATGGTCGTTGGTTCGACATTAACCGTGACGTCATTCTCCTCTGCTTCAGCAGGGGCATCCACCGAAACATCTTCGAAGTACGGATAACTTCGTGCACGCCATGATATGGAGGCGTCGTTGAACTCTCTGAGCCCACTGGGTCATATGGATGTTCGTGGGTTTCAGTGCTCCAAGATGGGCTAGGTCTAGGCAGGTCTAGGCTAGGAAGGATGCCCAGGGGCGAGTAAGGGCTGGTAATGTAGTTGCGGTAAACCTCGTAGTCGTCATTATGACTTGGATGAAGAGGGAGGGTGATATTCCCGCGGTAATGGGAAAAGCTTCCATCCCATGGCACATCTTCCTCGTCGTCCCTAGGCTCGTCTGCGTGGTTGACGAACTCTGCTAGGTCGCGGACCCGAGGCAGTCGCATTATCGACTTAATCACCGGGCGATCTGGTGCATCAGCCAAGAGGAAGCATCTTTCCATGTTAGATTCTTCGGTGACGAGTAATTGGCCAGGTACAGGCTCGGTAGGCAGAGCAGGCGAGATCGGTTGATCGTCGACGGAACAGGAGTCGGGGTATAGTACGTTATGCAGCGACTTCAGGAAGGCTGCCTGCTGGCGAGGATCTCAACAAGATTGACTATGTTCTCCGTCGACCTCGATAATTACGTTCATCCGACGTTGAGCTTCCGAGGGAGCTTGTCGAAGATCCGTAGACTGGCTCTCCAGTGCGGGTGCTGCGATAGTTCCACAGATGGTACTTCTCGGTGGTGCGTCTCGGGTGAGGTGTTGAAATCGGGTTGTGGCTATCTCCTCGAAGCCCGCGGTGATGGATGCTATTAGCGGGGCTAGCCCGGTCAAAAGAGTGCTGGTGGATGACATTCTAATGAAGGGAATTAGTTCATATGCCTGATTTTGAAAGGAACTACCTCACTTTGCCTGCCCAATAGTGTGATAAACTTAAAAATTAATATTATAACTAAGATAACTAAACTAAGATATACGTAATGGTCTGCTGTTTAGTCTTACGAACAGAGATCCCCCTTAAGGAGGGCAGGGACATTGAGAGATCGAAATCTCCAGCAAGTGGCCCCAGTGAAGTCTCTTCGCAAGGTCAGGCTCTGCGGTGTCTTGTGAGTTTTCTATGAATTCTCTCGGCTCGGATTCTCTTGGTTTGGATTTTCTCGGTTCGGATTCTCTTCTTGATATGATTTTAATTCGCTGACACTGGCTGTGCGGCAAGATCTTCCGTGTGCATCTTGGAGTCGGACGATGTTCCTGGAAATAAAGAATTTTACCTTGAACGGGCCTTCGAACTTCGGTGCCAACTTGGCAGCAAATCCCTCGGAGGCTTTGGATAGATGATGTCGTCGTAATAGGACGAGTGACCCGATGGTGGGTCGCAAAGCTCTGTGTCTAAGGTTGTAGTAGCGGCTCTGATCCTGTGACGCTTTCTGAATGTTTCCTTGTTTCCTTTGATTCTGCTATTCGGAGACCAAGGTGTAGATCCTGTTCCAAGGGTTACGGTGTCATATAGCGCACCAGGGAGGCGAGGTTCTTTGCCTAGTACGAGAAAGGCTGTAGTGTCTGAGACACTCGAGTTTATGGCCAGGGTAATTTCCGGCAGTAGTTGGTCCCATGTACACTGGCCTGATTCGAGGTACTGGGCTATGATCGTCTTGACTGTGCGGTTTGCACGTTCCGATGGGTTCTGGCGTGGTGTGTAGGGCGCAGTATGCTAGTTCTAGTCCTTGCTAGTAAACTGAGTTCCGTTGTCACATACTAATGAGTGTGGGGCTCCGAATCGTCCGATGATTCTTTCCCGAAATGCTTTCTGTAACGTCGCTGCTGTGGCTTTTCGGAGTGGCACTAGTTCGATCCATCTGCTATAGTTATCCAAGAAGACTAGTAACATCGTGTGACCTTGCTTCAATCGTGGGAGTGGACCTACAAAGTCTGCTGAAACGAGGTTAAAAGGTTCTTTTACTTGCCTCGTAAGCATTTTTCCTGCCGGCTTATTTTGCTCCACCTTGTACTTCTGGCATGGGAGGCAATTCCTCACATCATGATTAACATCTCGAAAATAACCAGGCCAATAGTAGCGTTGAGCTACTCGTAGAGTCGTCTTCCGTATTCCTAGATGGCTTGCTGTAGGGTCGTCATGGCACTCGCGTAGAACTCGTTTCCTATAGTCTTTGGCCACACAAAGTTTACAATGTATTGGGTCTTCGTCATCTGGGTGATGATTCATCCTGCGATAAATTTGATTTCCTTCGTACAAAAAGTCTGGCATCTGTTCGGGGTGTTTTTCCAATTGGTTCTTCAGCGTAGTCCACCAGTTGCATTGAGGCATAGTATCCTGTGCTATTTGTAGTACTGCTAGAGGCTGTCCTCGGCGATAGTGTATATCAAACTCGAACTGCTGTAACTCCAGTGCCCAGCGGGCAATTCGTCCAGTAGGATTGTCGATGGAGTTCAACCATTTCAATGCTAGATGGTCTATTACCACATCGAAGCGATATCCTTCTAAGTATCCGCGCATTTTCCTGATTGCCCAAACTATGGCAAGGCATTCCTTTTCCGTGGCAGAGTAATTTTTTTCGGCTGGTAGTTATCTTCTGCTAGCATAAGCGATGACTCGTTCTGCTCCTTCCAATCGTTGAGTGAGGACCGCTCCTAGTCCATAAGCGCTGGCGTCTGTTTGTAACGAGAATTTTTCCCGCAAATCGGGACAAGCCAAGACGGGTGCTGAGGTTAACCCGGTTTTTAGTTCTTCGAATGCTTGTTGCTGTTTTGTATCCCAGTGCCATTTGGTGTTCTTCTTGAGTAGTGAAGTCATCGGTTGGACCACATTAGCGAAGTCTGAGACAAATCTGCGGTACCATGAAGCGATGCCTAGACATCGGCGAAGTTGACGCACATTGGTGGGCGGTGATAATTCTTTAACTGCTGCTATCTTCTCGGGATCCGTATGTATACCATGTTCGCTGATGACATGTCCAAGGAACTGAAGACGTCGTCTAAAGAACTTGCACTTCGCTTGGTTGATTCTTAAGTTGGCTGCTCTTAGACGTCGAAAGACTTTTTGAAGGTGGGCCATATGTTCTTCTAGAGTTCGCCCTATGACGATTATATTGTCGAGATAGGCGAAGGCGTGAGGTTCCATCTCGAGTCCGATTACGCTGTCGAGTGCTCGCTGAAAAGTAGCCGAGGCGGAATGTAGGCCGAAAGGCATGACCTTCCAGTGAAATAAACCTCGTCCTGGAACAGTGAATGCGGTGCACTCACGGCTATTCTTGGCCAGAGGGATCTGCCAATAACCGCTTTTGAGATCCAAGGTTGAAATATGGCATTTCTAAGTCTCTCCAGGATATGATTGATTCTTGATTGATTCTTCTTCTTGGCAGCTGGTATGCATCGCGTATAGACTGAGCGTTGAGCTGTCTAAAGTCGATGCACATGCGAGTATCCCCTGTCTTCTTTCCAACGAGAACAATCGGCGCGCTGTGTGGGCTTTTGGAGGGTTCGATCTGATCTTCTTTGAGTAGTTGATGCACTGTGTCGTTGATTATTTGTTGCTGGGCCGGATTTCTTGGGTAATAACGTTGCTTGATTGGTCGATCGTCTTTCATCGTGATGACGTGTTCTGCAATGTGAGATATTCCTTGTAGCATCTCAAACTTTGGTAACTCTGTTGCTAGGAAACTGGATATAACTTCGTCTTCTGCGTTCTTGTCTTCGTTGGGTCTACGTGTTGAAACTTCGATGCCATTCTGTGGTGCTTCTAATTGGCCTAGAACTGGCGAGGCTGGGGCTTGTTCTCGTTGCGTGGGTTTCTCAGTGGGGCTTCTGAAAGGGTTTTTCCTGATTGCATCTTCCTGCGGTGAGGGTAAGACTTGGGCATGAAGGCTGTGGCTGTGTTCGGGTAACTTTGATGAGGATGCTTGAGGATTGTTCTTCTGTGTCTGGGGGGGGATGCCCGGCTATGCGCTTCATAGAACTTTCCTCGGGAGTGTTGACGATGATCGAATGAGAGATAGGCTCCTTCCAATGCACTGTTAGTGTATATAATTTTCTCCACAGTGAATGGTAGCTCCAATCCCTTTTAGAAAATCTGTTCCTAAGATGAGTTGATCCATGATATTTGGTAATACAAGTAGAGTTAGGGGTACAGGCTTGACAGGAAAAGACACTTCTAGGCGTAGGGCTCGTGTAACTTCCTTCTGTGAACTGTCGGCCAGGTGAATCACGGTTCGTACATCTCTCCAGTCATCGGCGGATCCCAGTTGCTGAGCTAAGTGTTCACTGATGAAGCTTCTGGTGGCACCTGTATCGATTGTCGCATCCACTAGGGTGTGATTAACGCATATCCGCGCTATGATGCAACCCATTTCGAATCTGAGAATATCTAGAGTTGGGGTTGGTTGAGCGCAGCTTTCGTCTGATCCCCGTTCAAACGAAGGCGCCCGTCGTTTCCCGATTGTCGACAGTATTCGATCGTACGTCGATCTCGTTGACCACAGTCCCAGAAGAAGATTACACGGGGTTTGGTACAATTCCTGGCGAAGTAACCAGTCTCACTGCATCGGCGGCAAGCTCGACGTAGGTCAATGGCGACGTCAGATAATTGGTAGACCTTTGGAATCATTCCAACGTGTTAGTTTTCCTTGTAGTTTGCAACACCTCAGGATTGTGAAATCTGTTTTCCCCGGCGTATGAACTAGTTGACGTTGGGAAAACGGCGTTTGGTGGACGTCTAAATCCAGTATCGGGATGAGAATAGTTGTTCTCACTTTGAATAATTTCAAAGTTCACAACTAGCTTAGTCAGCTCTGCTAGATCCTTGAAATCGATACGCCTTGTATATAGCTGATACTCCGGGTGCAGGTTGTCGTATATTCTATCTAGTTCTTGGGTCGAAGAGTAGTTGGCCCTTTTCATCATTAGGCGCAGCTCGACTAAGTATTGTTTGAAGGGTTCTCCGGCCTTTTGGCGTCGGGTACGGATGGCATCCTCAAGTCGTTCAAAATATCTTGGCGGTAAGAAAAACTCTAAGAATCCATGCTTAAATGTTATCCGCTTTGCCTGAGAATAAAAGGGACATCATCCGTGGTAGTAATTCCAGGTTAATCCTGTACGTGGCAGCTCGAGTTTCTATTTTCTCCAAGAAGTACAGTGGATCTGTAGAACCATCGAAGGACATGCCCCACTTTGCCACCTTTTCGGCGATGGCGGCATATCCTGCATTGTCTGTGATTCCTGATGTTGCTCGTCTTGGGATTTCTAGAGAAAATTGGACGTTTCCAGGCAAAGGGGTATTGGACACCAGTGGCAGTGTCGGAATTAGATGATTGCGGGCTGCATCTACCTCTGTATCCTTTGGATGTTCGTCAATCAACCGGGCAGGGGAGGTAGATCGTGAGCGTGGCTTCACATCTAGTGTGCGGTCGTTGGTAGCTGCTTACCCATATTGAGTTTCCAATTCGTTTAAGCGGGCGAGTACTTCTGGTAGATGTTCCTCCCGAGATGCGAAGTTAGCAAACCGACAGCGCATCTCCTCTGCAGTTCCACCTGAAGGTAGACCGAACACGGTAAAGAAACTTTCCAATTCGTTCTTGCGTCTGTAGCTGATCCATTTTACTCCCATGTTTGCACTGATGACTTCTGTTTAGATTGACTGTTGCTATTTGCTCTTGTATCCTTTGTGGTTGGTATCCTGCGGTGAACTAGTTTGGATTTCGTCCTTGTGAACTCGGCTTTGACTTGGCTGTAACCTCAGATGATTTATTATAATTATTACCAATGGAAATTTATTTATTTTGTTTTAATTAATTTTTTTTTTTTTTGCTGGGTTAATTTTTTTTTTTTTTTTCACTAGTTTATTATTTTTTTTTCGTCCTTGCTGGGTTAAATAAATTTTTTTTTTTCACTGGTCACAAAAAATTTTCTTCTGTCCTTTTATTATATCCTTGTGATTGACGTTGTTTCTCTGGTTGTGGGTCTTTGTTTCTTCGTTGTATTCTTTTTTTTTATTCTTGGTTGCTTAGTGTAGGCTCCGCTGATATCCTTGTAACTTAAGCTGTTGTTATCCTTTGAACAGGGTGTTCACTGTTGATTCCTTTGTTATCCTTGGAATTTAGACGGCTGTAGTCCTTGGCAGCTGGATGTTGACTCCTTGAAGGTTTGATGTTGACTCCTCGACGATTTGATGTAGACTCTCCGAAGGTTGGATATTGACTCTCTTCCACGGTTGGATAGTGACTCTCTTTAGTATGCATTGGTACCATGATTTTATCTTCAAAGCCTCTGCTCTGCTAGTGTCGGTCTCCGCTTCATAGGAGTGAGCATCCAAAAGATCCCGTTGCGGCTACGTCGACCAAAGAGGAATAAAGCGTGATGAAAAACGAACGGGTATAATTTTTTTTTCTAATCTCCTATACTTTATCTTTCCTGCCTTTCTCCTCTTTTACTTAGACTCTGTTATACGTATGTATATTTTTTCTATGGTGACTCTGTAATTCCACGTGGTTTTGGTTCTGCTGAAATCTGTCGGGACTCTGTCGCTGGGACTCTGTCGATGACTTTAAAATAGTTCTACCGATCGTTTCTAAAATTTTCTAAGCTTGCTTGTCTCTTTTGCTTGTATAGAAAGGCAGAAGGAAGCATTTCCGACCCCATAAAGTATATATATTCTTGATCAGCATCAATAGCCGAGTCGATTAAGATATGTCCGTCTGTCCGTCCGTATGTCCGTCCGTATGAACACGTGGATCTCAGAGACTACAAGAGCTCAAACAACCAAATTTGGTGTCAGCATTCGTGTAGTGTCTACGCAGACAGCTTGTTTAAAATTTTTGCCACGCCTACTTCCGCCCCCGAAAATTAGGAAAAACGAATAACTAGAGTTATATTAAAGATAGCGTATTATTATTTCGCACACCCAATAATATGGCCTAAAGGTATCAGCTGACCAAATTTCGTTAAAATTGGACAAGAAATACCGGAGATATATCCATATACATTTTGTACTGAAATGCCCAGTGCGACATTGCGTAGTAAGTGTGAGCGAGATAGCTTGTGAAGTGAATTTTAGTTTGAATTAATGGCGAATTCGAAGGAGTTTGATTTTATAAAGTTCCTTAAATTGGTACAGGGTATACTCAAAGTCGGCAGGGACGACTTGCTTGCTTCATTTTTTCATGGTGACTGCTGATATCCTGTTTAGCTCTGCTGATATATATAAAAAAAAATATATATTTCTGCTGCGATGTTTTTGTTCTACTGTATTCTGTCGTGACTCAGTCGCTGGGACTCTGTCGATGACTTTTTAATAGTTCTACAGTTTGCCTGTTGAATTTTCTATACTGGCTTGTCTCTTTCGTTCTTATAAAAATTCAAATATATACATATATATATTGTTTTTTCTATGGTGACTCTGCTGATACCCTGTTTAGCTCTGGCGATATATAAAAAAAAATATATACATATTTCTGCCGCGAAGTTTTGGTTCTACTGTATTCTGTCGTGACTCTGTCGCTGGGACTCTGTCGATGACTTTTTTTTTAAAGTTCTACCGTTTGCCTGTTGAATTTTCTATACTCGCTTGTCTCTTTTGTACTTATAAAAACTCAAATATATATATATACTAGCATACCCGACAGACTTCTTTCTGCCAAAAAGATTTTTAGTATTTTATAGTGACTTTTCGTGATAACTATGATTCACCATGTTTTTTATGTTTTTGCTTGATTTCTATCTAGTGAGGATAGCATGTAGATGTTATGAAGAAATATGCTGTAACACAATGGCGAACATACGACATGGCATCGTAAGCATATGCAACTGGCGACTTTTGGGCAAGTCCGTTGCATTGCTTGCTTTATGTCTTTGGTGGCCCGATGTATGTGTATGTGTGCATGTGTGTATTGGCGGTGGTCTGATTTAGAGATGCTCTAAGGGAACTAGTTCCTACGAAAATACTAACAACAAGTCAGAGTATAAACTTATAATTATTTCATAGGACTCATTATATATATGTATATGTACATTGTGGCGAAGTACCCAAAATTGTACTTCGTCACACTGATTAATGTATTTAGGGTTGAAATGTTAAGCGTGGACAACCCTTAACACTTACGGGTAAAAATAGATGTTAGCCGATTCTCAGACCTACTCAATATGCATGCAAAATTTGGTTAAAATCGGTAAAGCCGTTTCGGAGGAGTTTGAAGACAAACATTGTGACACGAGAATTTTATATGTATAGAAGATAGAAAAAAAATTATTTAATAATATTTAATATAAACTATTTTATAAATACTAAAATATATTTTTAAAAAAAAAATTTTTTTTTTTTAAATATCGAATATCGTGCAGGTCTTCCGATGTATGTTGCTGGAAAAATCGTCATCCGATCAACATTCTATGCATTTCTATCAGTATTAATTGCATCTCGAAGATGAATTTATTCTTTAGATCAGAGTTTGGTCCGATTAACTGTTATAGGATATACCTTGAAAGTACCATAAAATTTTCCCGAACTACGTTTGTTGCCCCAAATAAAGTCATTTGAAAGCAATTATGTTATATTGTTGGATATTATTCAATAAGTGTATGGAATCTGTTTCTATTTCTGAAAACAATGAGTACAATGGCTTTGGTGGTTGATCCAATGGTAACAATTTCACTTTACCCTTTGCGCAATACAATCCATCGGTTTTGTTTTTTTATTTCAATGCCTTACAATGTGAGCAACCCGAGTTCATAGAACCAATAACAACACATTAATAGTTACTGTAGTCAATTGACGCATCGTAAATGAAAGCAGCTCGATTTAAACTTGTGCGATTATTAGTTGAATGACACGCTCGAACTGCCCGCGTTTCTGATGTCCGAATCCTATTACGCTCATTTTGGTCGGCACGTTCTTGCGCAGTAAGATTAGCTTGGTAAATGGCTTGGGTTATAGCTCTTCGGGTTTTAATATCTATAATTCTTTATCTTATAGTAGGCATAACTGTTATTATATAATACCTTTGCAAAAAAGGTATATTAATTTTGGTCAGAAGTTTGCAACGCATAGAAGGAAGCATCTCCGACTATATAAAGTATATATATTCTTGATCAGCACGATGAGCTGAGTTCATTTAGCCCTGTCCGTCTGTCCGTATGTCCGTCTGTCTGTTTGTCCGAATGTCCGTCTGTCTGGATCAACGCAACCTCCTCCGAGACCCTGAAAGCTGAAATCTAGCTGCACCTAGGCTTCTTTTTGCTGCAGACATTGTATATCTCGGAATCATTCCGATCGGATGACTATATCATATAGCTCCCATAGGAACGATCGGTCATGAATATGCTTTAACCTCAATAACTTTGTTGTTTTCCAACGAAATATTACGAAAGCCGGTATTTGTGAGTTTAATATACTTCTTAACATATTCACCAAGTTTTATCAAAATCGTTTGACTATATCATATAGCTCCCATAGGAACGATCTGTCTTGAATATGCTGTAACCTCAATAACTTTGTTGTATTCCAACGAAATATTACGAAAGCCGGTATTTGTGAGTTTTATATACCTCTTAACATATCCACCAAGTTTTATCAAAATCGGTTGACTATATAATATAGGAACGATCGGCCAAAAAATTGGTTTTAGATGAAAATCTTGGTTATTTGGTATATATATAAAAATGTGTCTGTTGAGTTTTGATAGAATCGACCTACTATATGATATAGCTCCTATAGGAACAATCGGACCAAAAAAAAAATTTTTTTTTACTCGTAAGTTTATTTTTTTGGAGCCATGGGCATGATTAGTTTTATATACTTTCTTATAATTCTGGTAATTTATATGTAATTGATAAGAACAGTTTGCAAAGGTATCCGAACGTAGGCGTGGCCGAAGTTACCCCATCCTTCTAGTTTATTATTCAAATATGTAACTACAAATTATTAATGTATTTAGGGTTGAAATGTTAAGGGTGGACAACCCTTAACACTTAGGGGTATGAAAAATACATGTTAGCCGATTCTCAGACCTACTCAATATGCATGCAAAATTTAATTAAAATCGGTAAAGCCGTTTCGGAGGAGTACCAAGACAAACATTGTGACACGAGTATTTTATAAGTATAGAAGATAGAAAAAAAAATGATTTAATAACATTTAATATAAACTATTTTATAAATACTAAAATATATTTTAAAAAAAAAAAAATTTTTTTTTTTTAAATATCGAATATCGTGCAGGTCTTCCGATGTATGTTGCTGGAAAAATCGTCATCCGATCAACATTCTATGCATTTCTATCAGTATTAATTGCATCTCGACGATGAATATATTCTTCAGATCAGAGTTTGGTCCGATTAACTGTTATAGGATATACCTTGAAAGTACCATAAAATTTTCACGAACTACGTTTGTTGCCCAAATGAAGTCATTTGAAAGCAATTATGTTGTTGGATATTGTTGAATAAGTGTATGGAATCTGTTTCTATTTCTAAAACTAATAAGTACAATGGCTCTGGTGGTGGATCCAATGGTAACAATTTCACTTTACCCTTTGCGCAATACAATCCATCGGTTTTGCCTTACAATGTGAGCAACCCGAGTTCATAGAACCAAAAACAATACATTGGTAGTTACTGTAGTCAATTGATACATCGTAAATGAAAGCAGCTCGGTTTAAACTTGCGCGATTATTAGTTGAATGACGCGCTAGAACTGTACGCGTTTCTGGCGTCGGAATCCTATTACGCTCATTTTGGTACACAAACAAACTTGATGGTTTACCCACTCGAGAGCATGCTACGCATAATTGTCCGTGTGAAAATTATAGCGTTCTTAAATCTAAGCCACATACTTTATTATACTTATTATTATTCGATAAGAATGGTAACATTATCAAAAAATTATTATTCGATAAGAACGGTAACACTATCAAAAAATTATTATTCGATAAGAACGGTAATACCATCAAAAAATCAAACAATATCAGTCTCTTAATGCTACGTGAATAATATTTTTTGTTAGCCTTAACACTTAGGGGTATGAAAAAAAATCCCAGACCTACTAAATATGCATGCAAAATTTGGTTAAAATCGGTAAAGCCGTTTCGGAGGAGTTCGAAAACAAACATTGTGACACGAGAATTTTATATATATAGATATATGTTTAGCTCTGTCGCTTATAAAAAAAATATATACATATATATGTATTTCTGCCACGTGGTTTTGGTTCCACTGAATTCTGTCGTGACTCTGTCGTTGAGACTCTGTCGATGATTCTAAGGTAGTCCTACCGTTACCCTTTTGAAAAATTGAATTATTTATAAATTTTTATTTTCATCATATATATATTGCATCAATAAAGAAAGAATCCCCAATTAATATTTCATATGTGAACATAAGTAAATGATATAATATAATGCGATCATATTATAATATAATATAATTGGTTAATTTTTTTATTTTCGATATTATACGGTAGCAATAAAATTTTTTTTCAAATAATATTTTGAATGGCAAATAAATATGGTGGGGCTTTAATCCACAAAAATAAGCCCTACACTAAGCTTGCCTAACTAATTTAAAAATCTTTCTCGAGGTCCCTGCTCGGGCGCCATCTGTAAGGAAGTTTTCTAGCCTGGGTACACATCTCAGTCTATCCAGGGCTTTTAATTACAGAAAAATTTGTAAGAAAAACTCGAGACCTCTGGATTTTAAGCTGATATAGGCAAATGTGGGGAATAATTATTTATTTGACATGACAAAGGGACGACCAATTTTATACAACCACTTTCATATACACTATAATTATTAGCACGAACTTAAAGAATTAATGTTAAAGACGCTCATTTGGGGTGAACACTGTACAAGGGGAAGATACACACATATTAAATGACACTAAGTAGTCAGATGCGCAGTTGTTAACATTTCAGTTAGGGTATTACCCGGACACTGAAATGCTAAACAAATGGCATCATGACCACTGTGCTAATCTACATGAAAACTACATTACAGTGGTTCCACGTTCATGTGCATTTTATATTGCTTCAACTAGGGTATTACCCGGATGTCGAATAATATTAAATGGCACTAAGTCGGCGCATGTACGACCAACACCATTTCAGTTAGGGTATTACCCGGACACTGAAATGGTTGCTGGTTGACATGCTGCCAACTGTACCATGGAAACACAACATTTATTTCTACGAGATGCCCTTTTAATATCATTTCAATTAGGGCATTACCCGGACACCGAAATAAATATTAAATAGCACTAAACCTATTTTCCATATCTAATACTGTTTCAGTTAGGGTATTACCCGGACACTGAAACAGGCACTAGATATGGAAAAATAGGTTATTTAAACAACACTGAACACATTATTAGGTCGTCACAATAAAATACGGATAAAAAGGGAAGGAATAAAAATGAAAGAAATAATGGCAAGGGTCATTCAGGTGTTTCATGTTTAATTTTATTATTTCTAACTCACATGTGTCTATTATAAAACAAAATGTATACAGCTGCCTACGATCACACTACCTTAGAGGAGGAAGAGGATAAGGTGGTAGTATCGTGGCCTTAAGGCCGACTTGCCCGTTTCGATGCATAGTAGGAGTTTTATAATTATAATTTTTTTTTATTATTTAATCCTGTGATGTCTGTGCTTAGTTTCCATATGTTTTTATTTATTCTTGTCTGGATTCTTTTTTTTTCACTTGGTTTCACGTTTTCTTGCCTCACTGTCACTTTGTTTTCTATATTCCTTGATACGCACTACTTGTCTGTATGGACTTGACTTGCCGATGGTCACCAACTGAGTGATCTTGCTATTATTTCTAACCCTTGCCTTTGCCCTAGTTTTTAACATTCTAAGCTTTCGATGCAGCTGCGGAAATGCGTGGCGCGTTTTGATTGGCTGCTGATGAATCACCGTTATCCTACGAGCTTTTGGCGTACGTGACCAAACGTCTTAGCTTAGCTATGCTGACACCGACTGTACCGGTGCGTCGGCGTTGCTGGCTATTGAAATGCGAAGGAGAGAGAAAAAAGGGAAATAGAAAATAATTGCTCTCTTGCTAGAAACGGTAACCTACTGATGAAATAGAAAATAATTGCTCTCTTGCTAGAAACGGTAACCTAATGATGAACTAATCCCCTTTAGTAATTATGGCATATCGATTTGGAGGGTTTGCTTATTGATATATATATTAATATATGAGAAAAACAAAAACAAGAATTTGTGATTCTTCACACTCCCTCCTTACTTCGCGGAGGTTCAAGAAACTGTGATACACCCGCCAGCTGTGATGCGAACGCGATAGGTCAGGTCATCCCCTTTGTATCGGAATCTACACGGTTTGTTCCGGTCTGGACGGGTCTGGATCCTCTGTAGCAATGTCTGGGAGATTCTACGATTTGGCGTCATCACGCGCCATTCAGTGGAGGCTTCTACGTTGCTTGTTACATTTTTTGGAGTATCCTTTGGTGGAAATGCGAGGTGAATGGGCGGTGCGCTGATGGTCGTTGGTTCGACATTAACCGTGACGTCATTCTCCTCTGCTTCAGCAGGGGCATCCACCGAAACATCTTCGAAGTACGGATAACTTCGTGCACGCCATGATATGGAGGCGTCGTTGAACTCTCTGAGCCCACTGGGTCATATGGATGTTCGTGGGTTTCAGTGCTCCAAGATGGGCTAGGTCTAGGCAGATAACTTTTCTCTCCGGTTTCTATATCCACTTGGATGTGTGCCGGAGGACTCTCGCAGGGCGGGCTAGGAAGGATTCCCAGGGGCGAGTAAGGGCTGGTAATGTAGTTGCGGTAAACCTCGTAGTCGTCATCATGACTTGGATGAAGAGGGAGGGTGATATTCCCGCGGTAATGGGAAAAGCTTCCATCCCATGGCACATCTTCCTCGTCGTCCCTAGGCTCGTCTGCGTGGTTGACGAACTCTGCTAGGTCGCGGACCCGAGGCAGTCGCATTATCGACTTAATCACCGGGCGATCTGGTGCATCAGCCAAGAGGAAGCATCTTTCCATGTTAGATTCTTCGGTGACGAGTAATTGGCCAGGTACAGGTTCGGTAGGCAGAGCAGGCGAGATCGGTTGATCGTCGACGGAACAGGAGTCGGGGTATAGTACGTTATGCAGCGACTTCAGGAAGGCTGCCTGCTGGCGAGGATCTCGACAAGATTGGCTATGTTCTCCGTCGACCTCGATAATTACGTTCATCCGACGTTGAGCTTCCGAGGGAGCTTGTCGAAGATCCGTAGACTGGCTCTCCAGTGCGGGTGCTGCGATAGTTCCACAGATGGTACTTCTCGGTGGTGCGTCTCGGGTGAGGTGTTGAAATCGGGTTGTGGCTATCTCCTCGAAGCCCGCGGTGATGGATGCTATTAGCGGGGCTAGCCCGGTCAAAAGAGTGCTGGTGGATGACATTCTAATGAAGGGAATTAGTTCATATGCCTGATTTTGAAAGGAACTACCTCACTTTGCCTGCCCAATAGTGTGATAAACTTAAAAATTAATATTATAACTAAGATAACTAAACTAAGATATACGTAATGGTCTGCTGTTTAGTCTTACGAACAGAGATCCCCCTTAAGGAGGGCAGGGACGTTGAGAGATCGAAATCTCCAGCAAGTGGCCCCAGTGAAGTCTCTTCGCAAGGTCAGGCTCTGCGGTGTCTTGTGAGTTTTCTATGAATTCTCTCGGCTCGGATTCTCTTGGTTTGGATTCTCTCGGCTCGCATTCCCTTGGTTCCGCTTCTCTCGTCTCGGATTCTCTGGATTCGGATTCTCTTGGTTCGGATTCTCTTGTTGATATGATTTCAAATCGCTGACACTGGTTGTGCGGCAAGATCTTCCGTGTGCATCTTGGAGTCGGACGATGTTCCTGGAAATAAAGAATTTTACCTTGAACGGGCCTTCGAACTTCGGTGCCAACTTGGCAGCAAATCCCTCGGAGGCTTTGGATAGATGATGTCGTCGTAATAGGACGAGTGACCCGATGGTGGGTCGCAAAGCTCTGTGTCTAAGGTTGTAGTAGCGGCTCTGATCCTGTGACGCTTTCTGAATGTTTCCTTGTCCAGGTGTACAAGGTGTAGATCCTGTTAGGTGTCATATAGCGCCCCAGGGAGGCGAGGTTCTTTGCCTAGTACGAGAAAGGCTGTAGTGTCTGAGACACTCGAGTTTATGGCCAAGGTAATTTCCGGCAGTAGTTGGTCCCATGTAGACTGGCCTGATTCGAGGTACTGGGCTATGATCGTCTTGACTGTGCGGTTTGCACGTTCCGTTGGGTTCTGGCGTGGTGTGTAGGGCGCAGTATGCTGTAGTTCTATTCCGGAATTTTCGCAGAATGCTTTAAAGTCCTTGCTAGTAAACTGAGTTCCGCTGTCACATACTAATGAGTGTGGGGCTCCGAATCGTCCAATGATTCTTTCCCGAAATGCTTTCTGTAACGTCGCTGCTGTGGCTTTTCGGAGTGGCACTAGTTCGATCCATCTGCTATAGTTATCCAAGAAGACTAGTAACATCGTGTGACCTTGCTTCAATCGTGGGAGTGGACCTACAAAGTCTGCTGAAACGAGGTTAAAAGGTTCTTTTACTTGCCTCGTAAGCATTTTTCCGGCCGTATTATTTTGCTCCACCTTGTACTTCTGGCATGTTAATCACATAATGATTAACATCTCGAAAATAACCAGGCCAATAGTAGCGTTGAGCTACTCGTAGAGTCGTCTTCCGTAGTCGTATATGGCCTGCTGTAGGGTCGTCATGGCACTTGCGTAGAACTCGTTTCCTATAGTCTTTGGCTACACAAAGTTTCCAAGGTATTGGGTCTTCGTCATCTGGGTGATGATTCATCCTGCGATAAATTTGATTTCCTTCGTATAAATAGTCTGGCATCTGTTCGGTGTGTTTTTCCAATTGGTTCTTCAGCGTAGTCCACCAGTTGAATTCAGGCGTAGTATCCTGTGCTATTTGTAGTACTGCTAGAGGCTGTCGGGAGAGGGCATCGGCAACAACGTTTAGTTTTCCTCGGCGATAGTGTATATCAAACTCGAACTGCTGTAACTCCAGTGCCCAGCGGGCAATTCGTCCAGCAGGATTGTCGATGGAGTTCAACCATTTCAATGCTAGATGGTCTGTTACCACATCGAAGCGATATCCTTCTAAGTATCCGCGCATTTTCCTGATTGCCCAAACTATGGCAAGGCATTCCTTTTCCGTGGCAGAGTAATTTTTTTCGGCTGGTAGTAATCTCCTGCTAGCATAAGCGATGACTCGTTCTGCTCCTTCCAATCGTTGAGTGAGGACCGCTCCTAGTCCATAAGCGCTGGCGTCTGTTTGTAACGAGAATTTTTCCCGAAAATCGGGACAAGCCAAGACGGGTGCTGAGGTTAACCCGGTTTTAAGTTCTTCGAATGCTTGTTGCTGTTTTGTATCCCAGTGCCATTTGGTGTTCTTCTTGAGTAGTGAAGTCATCGGTTAGACCACATTAGCGAAGTCTGAGACAAATCTGCGGTACCATGAAGCGATGCCTAGACATTGGCGAAGTTGACGCACATTGGTGGGCGGTGATAATTCTTTAACTGCTGCTATCTTCTCGGGATCCGGATGTATACCATGTTCGCTGATGACATGTCCAAGGAACTGAAGACGTCGTCTAAAGAACTTGCACTTCGCTTGGTTGATTCTTAAGTTGGCTGCTCTTAGACGTCGAAAGACTTTTTGAAGGTGGGCCATATGTTCTTCTAGAGTTCGCCCTATGACGATTATATTGTAGGCGAATATATATATAGGCGAAGGCGTGAGGTTCCATCTCGGGTCCGATTACGCTGTCGAGTGCTCGCTGAAAAGTAGCCGAGGCGGAATGTAGGCCGAAAGGCATGAACTTCCAGTGAAATAAACCTCGTCCTGGAACAGTGAATGCGGTACACTCACGGCTATTCTTGGCCAGAGGGATCTGCCAATAACAGCTTTTGAGATCCAAGGTTGAAATATGGCATTTCTAAGTCTCTCCAGGATATGATTGATTCTTGATTGATTCTTCTTCTTGGCAGCTGGTATGCATCGCGTATAGACTGAGCGTTGAGCTGTCTAAAGTCGATGCACATGCGAGTATCCCCTGTCTTCTTTCCAACGAGAACAATCGGCGCGCTGTGTGGGCTTTTGGAGTGTTCGATCTGATCTTCTTTGAGTAGTTGATCCACTGTGTCGTTGATTATTTGTTGCTGGGCCGGATTTCTTGGGTAATAACGTTGCTTGATTGGTCGATCGTCTTTCATCGTGCTGACGAGTTCTGCAATGTGAGATATTTCTTGTAGCATCTCAAACTTTGGTAACTCTGTTGCTAGGAAACTGGATATAACTTCGTCTTCTGCGTTCTTCTCTTCGTTGGGTCTACGTGTTGAAACTTCGATGCCATTCTGTGGTGCTTCTAATTGGCCTAGAACTGGCGAGGCTGGGGCTTGTTCTCGTTGCGTGTGATTGCATCTTCCTGCATGAAGGCTGTGGCTGTGTTCGGGTAACTTCGATGAGGATGCTTGAGGATTGTTCTTCTGTGTCTGGGTGGGATGTCCGGCTATGCGCTTCATAGAACTTTCCTCGGGAGTGTTGACGATGATCGAATGAGAGATAGGCTCCTTCCAATGCACTGTTAGTGTATATAATTTTCTCCACAGTGAATGGTAGCTCCAATCCCTTTTAGAAAATCTGTTCCTAAGATGAGTTGATCCATGATATTTGGTAATACAAGTAGAGTTAGGGGTAGAGGCTTGACTCCTAAAGACACTACTAGGCGTAGGGCTCGTGTAACTTCCTTCTGTGAACTGTCGGACAGGTGAATCACATTTCGTACATCTCTCCAGTCATCGACGGATCCCAGTTGCTGAGCCAAGTGTTCGCTGATGAAGCTTCTGGTGGTGCCTGTATCGATTGTCGCATCCACTAGGGTATGATTAACGCTTATACGCGCTATGATGCGACCCTTTGCGAATCTGAGAATATCTAGAGCTGGGGTTGGTTGAGCGCAGCTTTCGTCTGATCCCCGTTCAAACGAAGGCGCCCGTCGTTTCCCGATTGTCGACAGTATTCGATCGTACGCCGATCTCGTTGACCACACTCCCAACAGATTACACGGGGTTTGGTACAATTCCTGGCGAAGTAACCAGTCTCACTGCATCGGCGGCAAGCTCGACGAGGTCAATGGGGACGTCAGATAATTGGTAGACCTTTGGAATCATGTTATCATTCTCCAACGTGTTAGTTTTCCTTGTAGTTTGCAACACCTCAGGATTGTGAAATCTGTTTCCCCCGGCGTATGAACTAGTTGACGTTGGGAAAACGGCGTTTGGTGGACGTCTAAATCCAGTATCGGGATGAGAATAGTTGTTCTCACTTTGAATAATTTCAAAGTTCACAACTAGCTTAGTCAGCTCTGCTAGATCCTTGAAATCGATACGCCTTGTATATAGCTGATACTCCGGGTGCAGGTTGTCGTATATTCTATCTAGTTCTTGGGTCGAAGAGTAGTTGGCCCTTTTCATCATTAAGAAGAAGAGTTCTCCGGCCTTTTGGCGTCGGGTACGGATGGCATCCTCAAGTCGATCAAAATATCTTGGCGGTAAGAAGAACTCTAAGAATCCATGCTTAAATGTTATCCAGTTGGCCTCCAGTAGATCGCAGGTCTGCCACCATCCTTCCGCTTTGCCTGAGAATAAAAGGGCCATCATCCCTTACGTGGCAGCTCGAGTTTCTATTTTCTCCAAGAAGTACAGTGGATCTGTAGAACCATCGAAGGACATGCCCCACTTTGCCACCTTTTCGGCGATGGCGGCATATCCTGCATTGTCTGTGATTCCTGATGTTGCTCGTCTTGGGATTTCTAGAGAAAATTGGGCGTTTCCAGGCGAAGGGGTATTGACACCAGTGGCAGTGTCGGAATTAGATCATTGCGGGCTGCATCTACCTCTGTATCCTTTGAATGTTCGTCAATCAACAGGGCAGGGGAGGTAGATCGTGAGCGTGGCTTCACATCTAGTGTGCGGTCGTTGGTAGCTGCTTACCCATATTGAGTTTCCAGTTCGGTTAAGCGGGCGAGTACTTCTGGTAGATGATCCTCCCGAGATGCGAAGTTAGCAAACCGACTACGCATCTCCTCTACATTTCCACCTGAAGGTAGACCGAACTCGGGAAAGAAACTTTCCAATTCGTTCTTGCGTCTGTAGCTGATCCATTTTACTCCCATGTTTGCACTGATGACTTCTGTTTAGATTAACTGTTGCTATTTGCTCTTGTATCCTTTGTGGTTAGTATCCTGCGGTGAACTAGTTTGGATTTCGTCCTTGTGAACTCGGCTTTGACTTGGCTGTAACCTCAGATGATTTATTATAATTATTACCAATGGAAATTTATTTATTTTGTTTTAATTAATTTTTATTTTTTTTGCTGGGTTAATTTTTTTTTTTTTTTCACTAGTTTATTATTTTTTTTTCGTCCTTGCTGGGTTAAATAAATTTTTTTTTTCACTGGTCACAAAAATTTTCTTCTGATATCCTTGTTAATATAATATCCTTGTGATTGACGTTGTTTCTCTGGTTGTGGGTCTTTGTTATCCTTGTAACTTAAGCTGTTGTTATCCTTTGAACAGGATGTTCACTGTTGATTCCTTTGTTATCCTTGGAATTTAGACGGCTGTAGTCCTTGGCGGCTGGATGTTGACTCCTTGAAGGTTTGATGTTGACTCCTCGACGATTCGATGTTGACTCTCCGAAGGTTGGATATTGACTCCCTTCCACGGTTGTATAGTGACTCTCTCTAGTATGCATTGGTACCATGATTTTACCGCCAAAGCCTCTGCTCTGCTGGCGTCGCAGCCTCCGCTTCATAGGAGTGAGCATCCAAAAGATCCCGTTGCGGCTACGTCGACCAAAGAGAACCAACGAAACTCCCTCATACCCCCTTCTCATAGGAATAAAGTGTGATGGAAAACGAACGGGGATAATTTTTTTTTCTAATCTCCTATACTTTATATTTCCTGCCTTTCTCTTCTTTTACTTAGACTCTGTTATGCGTATGTAAATTTTTTCTATGGTGACACTGCTGCTGTAGCTCTGTCGATTGTAAGAAAAAATAATTCCACGTGGTTTTGGTTCTACTGTATTCTGTCGTGACTTTGTCGCTGAGACTCTGTCGATGACTTTAAAATAGTTCTACCGTTACTTTGTCCAAATTTTTCAGCTTGCTTATATTTCTAATATTTTTATGAAAATTCCGTTGCATATATATTTATATTTTTTTTTTTATGGTGACTGCTGATACCCTGTTTAGTTCTGTCGATATAAAAAAAAAATATAACTCCACGTGGTTTTGGTTCTACTGAAATCTATCGGGACTCTGTCGTTGGGACTCTGTCGATGACTCTAAGGTAGTCCTACCGTTACCCTTTTCAAAAATTGAATTATTTATAAATTTTTATTTTCATCATATATATATTGCACCAATAAAGAAAGAATCCCCAATTAATATTTCATATATGAACATAAGTAAATGATATAATATAATGCGATCATATTATAATATAATATAATTGGTTAATTTTTTTATTTTCGATATTATACGGTAGCAATAAAAATTTTTTTTCAAATAATATTTTGAATGGCAAATAAATATGGTGGGGCTTTAATCCACAAAAATAAGCCCTACACTAAGCTTGCCTAACTAATTTAAAAATCTTTCTCGAGATCCCTGCTCGGGCGCCATCTGTAAGGAAGTTTTCTAGCCTGGGTACACATCTCAGTCTATCCAGGGCTTTTAATTACAGAAAAATTTGTAAGAAAAACTCGAGACCTCTGGATTTTAAGCTGATATAGGCAAATGTGGGGAATAATTATTTATTTGACATGACAAAGGGACGACCAATTATATACAACCACTTTCATATACACTATAATTATTAGCACGAACTTAAAGAATTAATGTTAAAGACGCTCATTTGGGGTGAACACTGTACAAGGGGAAGATACACACATATTAAATGACACTAAGTAGTCAGATGCGCAGTTGTTAACATTTCAGTTAGGGTATTACCCGGACACTGAAATGCTAAACAAATGGCATCATGACCACTGTGCTAATCTACATGAAAACTACATTACAGTGGTTCCACGTTCATGTGCATTTTATATTGCTTCGACTAGGGTATTACCCGGATGTCGAATAATATTAAATGGCACTAAGTCGGCGCATGTACGACCAACACCAGTTCAGTTAGGGTATTACCCGGACACTGAAATGGTTGCTGGTTGACATGCTGCCAACTGTACTTTTGAAACACAACATTTATTTCTACAACATGCCCTTTTAATATCATTTCGGTTAGGGTATTACCCGGACACTGAAATAAATATTAAATAGCACTAAACCTATTTTCCATATCTAATACTGTTTCAGTTAGGGTATTACCCGGTCACTGAAACAGGCACTAGATATGGAAAAATAGGTTATTTAAACAACACTGAACACATTATTAGGACGTCACAATAAAATACGGATAAAAAGGGAAGGAATAAAAATGAAAGAAATAATAGCAAGGGTCACTGTTTCATGTTTAATATTATTATTATACCTTTGCAAAAAAAGGTATATTAATTTTGGTCAGAAGTTTGCAACGCATAGAAGGAAGCATCTCCGACTATATAAAGTATATATATTCTTGATCAGCACGATGAGCTGAGTTGATATAGCCATGTCCGTCTGTCCGTCTGTCTGTCTGTCTGTCTGTCTGTCTGTCCGTCTGTCTGGATCAACGCAATCTCCTCCGAGACCCTTAAAGCTACAGAGCTGAAATTTTGCACGTAGGCTTCTTTTTGCTGCAGGCATTGTATATCTCGGAATCATCCCGATCGGATGACTATATCATATAGCTCCCATAGGAACGATCGGTCGTGAATAAGCTTTAACCTTAATAACATTGTTGTTTTCCAACGAAATATCACGAAGTCGGTATTTGTAAGTTTTATATACTTCTTAACATATCCACCAAGTTTCATCAAAATCGGTTGACTATATCATATAGCTCCGATAGGAACGATCGGTCATGAATATGGATTTCGAGCAATAACTTTGTTGTTTTAAAAGCGATTATCACTAAATTTGGTATTTACAAGTTTTATATACTTTTTAACATATCTGGAAAGTTTTATCAGAATCGGAGCACTATATCATATAGCTCCCATAGGAACGATCGGCCAAAAAATTGGTTTTAGATAAAAATCTTGGTTATTTTAACAGCGATTCACTCGAAATTTGATGTAAGTTTGGTATATATAAAAATGTGTCTGTTGAGTTTTAACAGAATCGGCCGACTATATGATATAGCTCCTATAGGAACAATTGGACCCAAAAAAAAAAAAAAATTTTTTTTTACTCGTAAGTTTATTTTCTTGGAGCCATGGGCATGATTAGTTTTACATACTTTCTTATAATTCTGGTAATTTATATGTTATTGATAAGAACAGTTTACAAAGGTATCCGAACTTCGGCGTGACCGAAGTTAGCCCATCCTTCTAGTTTTTAACTCACATGTGTCTATTATAAAACAAAATGTATACTAGCTGCCTACGATCACACTACCTTAGAGGAGGAAGAGGATAAGGTGGTAGTATCGTGTCCTTAAGGCCGACTTACCCGTTTCGATGCATAGCAGGAGTTTTATAATTATAATTTTTTTTTATTATTTAATCCTGTGATGTCTGCCTTGATACGCACTACTTGTCTGTATGGACTTGACTTGCCGATGGTCACCAACTGAGTGATCTTGCTATTATTTCTAACCCTTGCCTTTGCCCTAGTTTTTAACATTCTAAGCTTTCGATGCAGCTGCGGAAATGCGTGACGCGTTTTGATTGGCTGCTGATGAATCACCGTTATCCTACAAGCTTTTGGCGTACGTGACCAAACGTCTTAGCTTAGCTATGCTGACACCGACTGTACCGGTGCGTCGGCGTCGCTGGCTATTGAAATGCGAAGGAAAGAGAAAAAAGGGAAATAGAAAATAATTGCTCTCTTGCTAGAAACGGTAACCTACTGATGAAATAGAAAATAATTGCTCTCTTGCTAGAAACGGTAACCTAATGGTGAACTAATCCCCTTTAGTAATTATGGCATATCGATTTGGAGGGTTTGCTTATTGATATATATATTAATATATGAGAAAAACAAAAACAAGAATTTGTGATTCTTCACACCTTTAACAAGAACCAGCAGATCGTCCGCGTACGCAATAAATGTGCACAAAGGCTCCAGACGTTGGAGCAATACATCCGACATGGTGTTCCAAATAAATGGCCCACTGAAGGATCCCTGCGGACATCCTCGAGTTACCTCCACGTCGACTTCTCCGAATCTGCTGGTCATCTTGGCTCTCATACCACAAAAGAAACTTCTCCATAAGCTAGCTTCCTGGCATCCCAAGTCGCCTAGGCGGCGCAGTACAGCACTCCACTCAATGTTGTCGAAGGCGCCTTTGAAGTAGATAAAAAGTCCCAGCACATATTCCGCCTGGCTGGCGGCAACGGTGGCGTTAACATGAATCCAAGCATCTTCCACACAGCATCCAGGATCCAGCATATGTGCTCTCAACTCCGTCTGGGGAAGGTGACACAGCAACGGTAATGATGTTGTGATCGCTCATCTCTCACTCGTCTACACTCCAGTCCTACGTGGTCAATATCGCTCCGTCCTCGACGATTGTCGAACGTGTACACCTCTCTGAATTGATTAAGAACTCCGACTCGGCTTCCGAGAATCCAATTTCTAACTGGAATTCAATTCAAGCTTTCACTGTGGATAGACGCTTTTTCTTGTGCTCCTGCATAATTATCCTTATTTTCGACTTTAAAGTCATCCCGCTGCCCTAAAAAATTGTCCAATAGTTTGGTGGTGGTTTATCTAATTACTAACATAGTGCTTTTTGTTTGTTTGGACATATAAACGCAAAATCAAAGCATTAAACTTATTCTTTTGTATTAATCTTTGATTTTGCTTTTGTACTTCTTCCCGCTTTAAAATCACTCTCGCGCTCTCGCCTACGTACTGTTGTTGCATGTGCAGTGCTATTGGCTCTCCCGCTCTTTTTTCTTAATTTCTTTTGATCGCGTACATAAGAGCACGAGAATAACTTATAAAAGAGGGAAGGTCATTAATGAAAAAGGTAAACAGCAGTGGTCCCAAATGACTACCCTGAGGCACCCCCGAAGTAACATGGATGGATCTGGAATATGACGATTTAAAAAGAATCCTCTGTTTGTCTATTTGTCTATTTTTTTTCCGAAACGAAATTCGGTCAGCTGATACCTTTTGGCCATATTATTGGGTGTGCCAAATAAGAATACGCTACCATTAATTTAACTCTAGATATTAGTTTTTCATAAATTGCGGGGGCGGAAGTGGGCGTTGCAAAAATTTGAAACAAACTTGATGCTGACACCAAATTTGGTTAGCTTTGGTTATTTTAGCTTTTGTAGTTTCTGAGATCCACGTGTTCATACGGACGGATGGACAGACGGACGGACGGACATGTCTCAATCGACTCGGCTGTTGATACTGATCAAAAATGTATATATACTTTATGGGGTCGGAACTGATTCCTTCTGCCTGTTACATACATTTTAGCGACTTTAATATACCATTTTACCCTATGGGTACAGGGTATATTGAGCCAAATTCACCTGTGACCCTCACGCATACTCCATACTCGGTGATTAGCGACTCACCTGGTAGACAGATGGCATCTGGGTCGTCGACAATGATGGCAGCGTTTCTCCTGCGTCCCTCGAATATCCGGCTACCGTAAACTCTCATCACTGCTGGGAATCCAGTAATACGGGCTTCCTTTTCTGTGAAGGGCTCTTGCTGCTGCGCAAAGAGGTGGCCGGAATCACGCATACGTACACCAATATCGATGGTGTACGGATTACAGCTCCGCCACGCTGTAGCTCACGTACCTCGTGAACACGCACTCCCAACTTTGGTGTGACTTCCTTCATCTCCCGCTTGGCCACTTGCTTGCTGGACACGCTCGGGTCCTGACTCGTGACCACCGGGGACCACGTCTCAACTGGCTTGTTGAACCTTGGGCAGGGACCGGCACTCCGGGGACGGGACAGTGGCAGCAGCAGTGGTGGTGGCAGTGTGGTATGCAGCATGATAATTGCCAAGGCCATCGAAACCTGTCTTGCAGAAACTTCTGCCAAAATTGCCGACGTTCCTCCGGCCACAATGCGCCACGCTGGGCATTTTGTGATACCAGCAGCATCATCATCAACCGCACTGTCATCAGGAGGCGATAGCAGCGGCAACGGAAGCCTTTCGCTTAAACGGCTTGGGGGGCTTCACGAACTTGGGATCCAACGCTGCCCTCTTTGCGTCCGATGGCTCACCAAGCAATGAATCCGGCATCCATACTAAGCGATCCCTAATTTTCCGCCCCTTTTAATAATTTATTTTCAATTTTAATTTTAGTCTGAGTTTCAATTTTCACTTCAGAAACATGTCTGTTTAATTCGGCTGTCAAACTCAGACTCAGTACTCAGCAAAGTAGGAATCTCGTTAATCCATTCGTGCGCGTCACTAATTAGAAGACGAGGCATTTGGCTACCTTAGGAGAGTTATAGTTACTCCCGCCGTTGACCTGCGCTTACCTGAATTGTTTCAATTTGAAATTCGGGGCACTGGGTAGAAATCATATTATGTCAACACCCGCTAGAGCCATCACAATGCTTTGTTTTAATTAGACAGGCGGATTTCCAAAGTCCCTGCCAATTCTGAATTGATTGTTAATTGATAATCGATATAATTCAAAAGAGCGAATTAAAATTAACATTAAGGAACATTTCTATCCGAAAGAATGTTCAACCTGGTGAGACCTCCGTTCCGTCTCATTAACGCCCAGATAAGCGGCATTTCCAATTGTGTGGCCGCCAGTGCCCAGAAGCTATGTCAATTTCAGCTCGTGTCGTGCCAAACCTACCCTCCGGTTCGTTTCCCAAGGAGGTGGGCGGTAACCTCAACGAGCTTCCTTTGGCAGATCCGCTATTCATTAGACGCTCTCCCATACACATTGTGATCGGCGTGGATCTTTTACCCCATATTTTGGGAGAGCGGATTAAAAAGGACATCTGTGGCTCCCTCTTCGGCCTGGAAATTATCCTTGGCTGGGTTCTCTCCGGGCCCATGGTAGAAATTTTAGCATTGTCCGGGGAACAAATAACTATTATAAATGATAAAAACTCTTTTACCCAGAACGAGCACATAAACCATGTTATTGTTTCCCAATCAAGCCCGACTATCTCAATCTTTAGAGCCAATCATACATTATTCTATCGATTAGAGACTCTTTACCTTTGATACCAGCTACGGATATTGGTACGGCCTGTTGGAAATTTTGCGTATCCCCACCATAAATTTTCAAGGTCCGATGAAAAAATGTTGACCCAACATTGTCATGCTCTTCTAGTCCATCTACCATATCACTCTGAAAGACTTCCATGGTAGTGCATGGTAGTTGAAAATTTTCGGCTTTCGCTTTAAACTTAGGACCGACTAACTCATGATCAACTACTGGTCACACGAAACTCTACTCCACTTCAGTCCTCCAAGGTCTCATTTGATTATTTGCTACTACCATCAAGATCTGTACCAATGACGGCTCCATGCAGGCTTACGCCGAACACTTCTAAGCACACCATTGTACCTTCCTACTCACTAAAGTTTCAAAATTTACATTATTAAATAATATAAATCATCTACTTTAGCGATAATGTATAAGTATACAACTTAAGTGCCATCCATTTTAAAAGCTAGTTTCTTCGGCGGGTGAGTTGTTACACACTCCATAGCGGATCTCGACTTCCATGATCCCCGTCCAGCTGTTTTAAGCAAACAACGCCTTTCATAGTTTTTGTACAAGTTGTTAATTTGGGCACCGTAAATCTCTCATTATGTTGGGTTCGTCCCACAGCGCCAGTTCTGCTTACCAAAAGTTCTGCTTACCAAACTGAGCACATTATATCATAACCATAAACTTCATATCAAGAAAGTTAAGGTTTTTACCCATTTAAAGTTTGAGAATCGTTTCGACCCTACTCATTCGCTTTACCAGATAAGAACATTTTATATAATATTTAAATGCACCAGCTATCCTGAGCGAAACTTCGGAAGGAACCAGCTACTATATGGTTCTATTGGTCTTTCGCCCCTATACTCAATTCTGACTATCGATTTGCACGTCAGAACTGTTTCGGTCTTCCATCACTGACATCAACCTGATCAAGTATACCGTCTTTCGGGTCACAGCATATATGCTCACGGTACGTTCTAGTTACACATAACTTTTTAGAACGCCCCGGGATTATGTTAATTAACTATAAATAGCTAAAAAATTATTAGTCAAGTTAATTATGCTACTAGGTTTATATCCCAATAATTTGCACATATGTTAGACTCCTTGGTCAGTGTTTCAAGACGGCTCCCGAAGGTATCCTATTTCTTTCGCATTGTTAGTCATACAAGTGCATATAATAAACATAGAAAATCAATGATCATCATGATATTATACAATTTTAAAAAATTAACGATATTTATTTTATGTTTAATTGCAAGCATAATAATTTATAACTATAATTCATATTTTATTGTATGATAAATAAGGTTTATATTAATAGATTAAAATGTTCTTATATGGAATAAGATCACACTATTATTATAATATTTTTTAAATATTACAATTATAATGATGAATTTTCCAAAACGGATATTCAGGTTCATCGTGCTTAACCTCTAAGCAATTTCACGTACTGTTTAACTCTCTATTAAGAGTTCTTTTCACTTTTTTTTTGTTTATTTTTGAGGGTTAAATATATTAAGCTTTTTTTTTGGAAGGACTTTTGTAGTGCAGAACTATTATTTTGATGTTCCATACACTGCATCTCTCATTTACCATAAAAAAAAAATAATAAAGATCAAAACTATTTTTTTTTCGCTCGCCGCTACTAAGAAAATCCTTATTAGTTTCTTTTGCTACCTTAATAAATATGCTTAAATTCAGGAGGTGGTCCCGTATGAGTTGAGGTTGTATATACACACAAAACAAAATTTTTATACCCTGTACCCATAAGGTAAAAGGGGATTTTTAAAACTCTCAAAAATATATATAACAGAAAAAGAAAATTTTTTTCCCCCCAAAAAATATATTTTTTTTTAAAAAAAATAAATAGCGAGGTAAATTGAGACGTGTCCGTCTGTCCGTCCGTATGAACACGTAGATCTCAGAGACTGTTGAGTTCAACGCCGTCCCTTGGGCAAGTTTTTTTGCAGTCCCACCCCCTTTTTTTTTTTTTTATTTTTTTTGGGGGGGGGGGAGTTTTTTTTAAAACCCCCTTTTTTTGACTAGCTTCCAATAATAATTACCACGACGCGTTAACTTCGTTTAGTAAACACAAGCTTTATTATATATTAATTTACACTAGATAGGTTGGCCACTTGGCGTTACAAGAGATTTGAGAGGTTTTAAATGTTTGAAAAGTGTACGGGTGTACGGGTATACGAATTGAAGTCAAAAAACGAACTAACTTAAGATGGAGTTCTCCATCCCAAAACTCCATATCATCTCAGGTGTGACCGTCTGTGTCCGAATTCGCTCCTCACCCGCTGGTCACCCCTTTCTGGCGTGAACATACCGCCCCCCTTGCAACGAATTGCAATAGCCCGGCTGGACTGCTAAGGATGGGGCGCGGCAGTGTTCTGGATCGCCTAGGTGGCGCAGGAGCCGGAGAGGATCCATCCAAAGACGGTGCTCTGGGCCGCGGGAAGTCCGCTATGGCCAGGAACGCATCCTGGCTGGATGACCTCAGGATAGAGGTCAGCCCCGAGCACGACGGACACAGAGGCCGGGCGGTGGAATGCCGGATCCGCTAGCATTAGCGTGGCAAAGTTCTTTTTACCCCGTCGGGTATCTCCCGGATGGGAGTGTGGATCCGGAGGTCAGTTTCCACCTTGAGGACGACTTCCCTTCGGAAGTTGGGATCCGTCTTGGACCGGATGGTCGCAAGGCAGGCCTCATCTTTGCCCACTCGAAAGGTCCCCAACCCCAAGGCGGACGCAAAGGAACCATTGATGCGGCTTTGGGGAGAACATGCGTCAAGGAGGACGCGCGTCTCGGACTCTTTCCGGCTGTTGCCGATCTTCACCACGGCAGTCGGCATGACGGGTGTGGTCTTCGTTTGCAGGAGAGCTGAGAGGGAGAGTTCTCCAGTGGGAGCGCCGTCGGACTTCCTCCCGCGGGGTGCGGATGCGTTCCGCTTACGAGGTGGAGACCGTGCTGGACTTCTAGCACGAGGGGCCCTAGCTTGGGGCCGAGAGTGTCGTCGACGGGATGACTCCGTTTCGTGGAGCAAGGTATGATGCGCCTCCCCACAGCGCCGGCATCCTCCAGCGGTTCGACAGGCCTCGTTAGAGTGTTCGTGGGCCAAACAATTGGGGCAATACTTGTTCACCAGAACTGCCCTCAAACGCTTCTCCCCGCGGAGATTTAGGAACCGCTTGCAGCGACGGAGCGGGTGAACCCCCCTGCAAATGCGACACCGGTATGAGTCGACTCCGCGGATTGTGCGGAGCTGCACTTGGCTGGATGTGGGGGCCATGGTTCTGTATAAAAAGAGTGAACAAAGGAAGGATTAGAAACAAATAATTGTGACGTGCAGTGACATAGGACAACCGACGGAGACGGAGACGGAACATTAGACGCAAGGAGGAGCTTAAGGGGTCACTGCGTGGAGGGAGTGACACAAGGCTCGTTGGGGAGCAGGATCAGCTTGGCAACGGGCCTTTTTATTGAACCCCGCGAGGTTCGCACATCAACGACCCGGACGAGGCCGTCCGTGCCGGTATGGATCAGCTCAACTCGTCCCAAACGCCAGTCCGTGGGCGGAAGATTGTCCTCGTACACGACTACGAGGTCACCGATCTGGAGATTCCGTTGGGGCCACTTCCACTTGTTGCGTTTGTGGAGCTCCTTGAGATATTCGTCCTTCCAGCGGCGGCAGAAGTGATGATGAAGCGCTTTTAAACGTTGCCAGCGATTGACCAAGGACATGGGTTCTTCCGTGATCTCTGGCTCGGCGATGGCCAATAGCGGCCCTCCCACAAGGAAATGCCCCGGGCTCAAGGCTAGGAGATCGGCCGGGTCCTCGCTCATGGGAGAGATAGGTCGTGAATTCAGACACGCCTCTATTCGACACAGCAGGGTCGAGAGCTCCTCAAACGTGAATCGCATATTGGCGGTGGACTTGTAGAACAGTGCCTTAAAACTTTTTACTCCTGCCTCCCAAAGTCCACCCATGTGGGGAGCGCTGGGCGGAATGAAATGCCAGGATAGGATTTGCTGCCCAAAGGAGTTGGTGATGCACTGCTTCGTCGCGTCCAGAAAGCTCTTCTCTAAAGTCTTGGATGCTCCGACAAACGTTTTCCCATTGTCGGAGTAAATGCGCTGTGGACACTGCCTGCGTGCCACAAAGCGCGAGAAGGCCGCCAGGAATTTCTCGGTCGTGAGATCGGAAGTTGCTTCGAGGTGGATTGCCTTTGTACTGAAGCATACGAATACGCATACGTATCCCTTTGTGATGAGGCAGGCCCTTCCGGTGTAGTTCTTGATTTCGAACGGTCCAGCGAAATCTATTCCGGTATAGGTGAAAGGCCTTGAAAACGTTACCCGACCTCGGGGTAGGTCACCCATCAGCTGCGTTTGCTGACGGTGGTTAAAAAGGATGCACGCCTTGCATCCGCGGATGTGAGCCTTCACGGCGTTCTTGAGCTTAGGGATCCAGAACTTGGCACGTAAAAAGCGGATCATTAGTTGGTTGCCTCCATGCAACGTTACTTGGTGCGTGAAACGGATGAGGAGCCGAGTCAGGTGAGCGCCGTAAGGAAGAAGTATTGGATGCCGTTCATCGTAGCTGAGAGATTCGGATGCTCTCAGTCGGCCGGAAGCACGAAGGACACCGTGCTGGTCAAGGAATGGGTGCAAGTTCGCAAGGGAGCTTGAGGCAGGAATCGGGTCCTTCTGGGACAGATATCGAATTTCGGCCTGGTATGCATCCCGTTGGGTTAACTGGATGAGAGTCCTTTCCGCCTCCACCAAGTCTTGTTGGGAGAGCGTCGGCGTGGGGGGTAGCAGCTCCTTCTTCTGGTAGACTCTTCGGACATATGCGGTTACTCTTAGCGCTCGCCCGAACTCTGAGAACCGCTCAATGAAGCCGTCTGCTGGCGATGTTATGGCTATATGACAACGCGTCCGCTGCTCTACTTGGGTTTCGGGCACAACGCAAGGAGATGCGGGCCACTCTGTAGGGGGTAACTGGAGCCACTCCGGACCGTGCCACCACAATTGGCTCGCCGCCAGGTCGGTTGCAGACGCACCTCTGCTCGCTAAATCGGCTGGGTTGTCCTCGGATCGGACATGAGCCCAGTCCTCAGTGTTGGTGTGGCTGGAGATGGAGGATACCCGATTCGCAACAAAAGTCGACCAATTACACGCGGGCTTTTGAAGCCAGGCTAGCACGATGGTGGAATCCGTCCAGAAGTAGGATCGGGCATTGCGGATGGGGAGTTCAGGGACCACTGCTGCGTACAATTCGGCCAGGAGTACCGCTCCGCACAGTTCGAGTCGCGGCAAGGACACAGTCTTCACCGGAGCTACCCTTGTTTTAGCGGTGAGAAGATGAACGCTCACGTGGTCCTGATACCTCACGTGGACGTAGAGCGCTGCTCCGTAGGCACGCTGGGATGCGTCACAAAAACCATGTAGCTGCCATTCACACTCTGGCCTCACCTCCACCCATCTCGGAATGTGAACGCGGCTGAGACCTGGATAATCTTGTAAGAATTCGTGCCATTCTTTGAGTAGTGATGGCGAAAGTGGATCATCCCAGTTAAGCTCGGTCAGCCAAATCTGCTGCATAAAGATTTTCGCTCGGACGACGAAGGGAGCTAGCCAGCCGGCAGGATCAAATAACTTGGCTATGTGGGATAGGACCTCCCTCTTAGTGACTGCTGCGTTCAGCGTCGGTTTGGTAGTGACGAAGAAGAAGTAGTCCTGCGTAGCCTTCCAGCGAATTCCTAGGGTCTTGGCCGTGCTGGCGTCTTCTAAGTCCAGAAAGTCCTCATTTAGAAGGTGATCCCGAGGGATTGCTCGCAGCACGTCCTTGTCGTTCGACGTCCACTTGCGGAGAGGGAACCCAGCGGAGTTAAGGGCCTCTTGGAGATCTTGGATCGCATGACGAGCCTCCTCTTTCGTGTGTGCTCCGGCTAGAACGTCATCCACGTACATGTAACGTTGCAGAATTTCGCTTGCCTTTGGGTGTTTGTGTTGGACATCGTGAGCCAGTTGGAGTAGGACTCGAATGGCCAAAAAGGGGGCGCAGTTGACTCCGAAAGTGACGGTTTGGAGCTCGTAATCGTAAAGGTTTCCGTCTCTTTCTCGATAGAGGATGCGCTGGAAGGGGGTGTGTACCGAGGCGACAAGGATTTGTCGATACATCTGAGTGATGTCTGCATTGAAGACGAATTGGAAAAACCGCCATTTAAGGATTTGCACGGTTAGGTCCGCTTGGAGGGTAGGACCGGTATGCAGAGCGTCGTTCAGGCTGATGCCCCTGGTGGAGGGACTGGAGGCGTTGAAGACGACACGGATTTTGGTCGTGGTACTGTCGGGCTTGAACACCGCATGATGAGGCAAATAGAAGTTTCTTGAGTCATTTGGAGGGGGCACTCGAACCATGTGTCCCAAGTCTACGTATTCCTGAAGAACTGCTTCATATTGGGCCTTTAGAATAGGATTTTTTGCTCAATCGCGCTTCGTTTCTGAGGAATTGCCCCATGGCGATAGACCTCGAGTGCCCGAAGTCGACGTTCTCTGGATCTTTGAATGGAAGAGAGACTTCATACCTGCCGTCCTTCCTGCGCTTGAACGTTTCCCGGAAATGCAGTTCACACCTTTTGTCTGCATCCTTTTCCAGTTTTGCTGGAAGATCTTCCACCTCCCAAAACTTGGTGAGCATTCGATCCAAGCTCGCATTGTTGGGCGCTACGGACACTTGAGCAGCCAGAACGTGGGCAGGTGCATTGGATGAACCAGTCATGGGCCCGCAGAGTACCCATCCGAAAATGGTTTCGAGGCCGACGAGGGATCCGCAGATGTTCTTCCGAATACGCTCTCCCAAAATATGGGGAAAGAGATCCACTCCAATCAGCATATCAATGTGGGAGCTTCTATGGAACAGCGGATCTGCCAGAGGAAGTTCTTTGAAGTCACTGTTCATCTCCTTGGGGAACGGACAGGCGGGTAGCGCTCCGGCCAGGTTTGGCAGGACATACGCTGTGGTTTCCACGTGTCGAGAGGGGTCTTTGGAAGAGACGAGCTGTAATTGACATAGTTTCTGGGCCCTAGCGGCCACACAATTGGAAATGCCGCTTATCTGGGCATTAACGAGACGGAACGAAGGTCTCACCAGGTTGAACATCCTCTCGGATAGAAATGTTCCTTCAGACCCGGTATCAATTAACGCGCGCGCAAGGAAATCAGCGCCCCGGTGTCGAATCGTTACTATGGCGGTGCCTAGGATGCCTTTACTTGGGGTGGACACGAAGAAATTGTGGACGTTCGAGGGGGGCTCAACCGAATCTGCGTTGACGGATGTTGTCGGTTGCTGCGCATTGGAGGTCGCTACCGCCGGGACTTGGGCGCGATGCAGCAAAGTGTGATGCCGCTCCTTGCATATGTGACAGCTATGGGCACTGGGGCATTCCCGCAATTGATGGCCGCGTGCGAAACAATTCAGGCACAGCTTCTGTTGTTTAATTGCAGCCGAACGAGCTTGGACGGACATGGAGGTAAACTTTGGACAAAGGCGGATTGGATGGTTCTCTCTGCCGCACAGTTTGCAGGAGACCGAATTGACACGGACTTGAGTGTTCAGCGCCTGAATTTTAGCTTGCGGCGCTCTGCGCGCTGCTGAGGGAAGGGCCTGGGAGACTGGAGCGGAACGACGATCTTCCAGAGTCTCCAGAACGCGATAACGGTCGATCAGGAATCCGTTTAGGTCAGCCCACGAAGAAAGAGCTGTTTTGTTTGGGATGGACTGTTCCCATAATGCGATAGTGGCGTTAGGCAACTTAGACGTGCAAAGTGCCACCAGGAGGACATCCCAATTGTCGATGCTGACTCCTGAGCGTGTGAGTGTGGTCAAGCATCCTTGGATGGTATTTTGCAGCTCCTTCAAGGCCCCACAAGTCTCATGGACAACCGTAGGGAGGTTGAAGAGAATCTTGGTCTGATTGGCCACGAGCTGCCTTTTGTTTTCAAAACGGGCCTGCAAGTTTTCCCAAGCCGCTTGGAAGCCCTCATTAGTGAGGGGTGAACTAGACACGATCGCCTTTGCCTCGCCGCGCGTTTTCGAAACGAGATGGTACAGTTTTTCCACTGGTGCCAATCTCGGGTTGTTGATGTACATGGCCGTAAAGAGATCGCGGAACGTAGGCCATTGATTGTAATCTCCGGTGAACGCGTCAACCTCACACGGAGGCAGTCGGTAGCCTGGCTGTGCGTGGTGTTCACGGGAGACCTGGACGTTTTGGGGCACGGAAGTTGCTTCAGACGACTGAACTTGTTCAATACGTTCTCCCAAACTTGTGCCGCACCGAACATACACCATGTATGCATATTCATATTTTGACTTAACGGTCATTAGATCGGCGCGGCTCTCATCGCTCCCATCAGCCGTAAGGGCTCTGGTACATGCCATGTACTCGGACTCGATTCTGCTCCAGAGGACCTTGGTTTGATCCAAATGCATTCGCAACGAAAATAGCGGAACGTCCCCCTCGATGGAGCCCATGGTGTTGACCTCGAAAACGGTCAGACTGTCGCAAGCGGCGATAAAATGATTAACCGACATGGTAGCTGCGTCGAGTAGTCGTTGAGACTCGGATCTGGTTAAAGTTCTCGACGCGGGAGCTGAAACAGTGACGCGCGGAATCGAAAGCGAGCTGGAGTCGGACAGCGTGGGCGAGGGAGTACGTGTGGAAAACCGCTGTGCAGGAGAGCCTGGGGAGGATGGCGATGATAGTGTGGTAGCGGAACTGGATTGGCTACGTTTTACCGTATCTGTGACGCGCGGTACTTTTACTTTGGCCGGCGGTGTGGAAGGCGATACGGAACGGCGAGGCAATGCGAGATGATCTGATTTGTTGCTGCTTTTAGCAGGATCGATGGGCATAATCGGAATGTAGGAATATGTGCGTGGTCAAGGAATCTGACCCGAGTGGACTGTATGGGGCGGATTAATTGCCGACAAGATATATCAAAAACCGGATAAAATCAATAAATAAATAAATAAGGATATCTTTATTAAATTTAAATGATCTTGTGATATATCGGAATGAGAAGAAAATAATGAGAATTAATGGAATGTGATTATTGTGAGGCGTGAACAATGATTATTAGCGTTGGATTGGCAATCTCAGGCAATATTTGTTGTCACAGCTTGTTATAAAAATTGTTGCTCTGCTGTAGACCAATAAATATTGGAAGGACCTGGTCAGAACCGAATGCCTGTGCTTAGAATTGCGTGGAATTTTATTTGAAAATTAAAGAACCAGAATTGTAGCTCAGGTTGGAAATTGGAACTAGTTCCGGAACCGACGAACGCCTTTTTTTTTGGAATTAATAATTGTTTTCACGCACACACAAATGCCGAAACTACTCGATCGGCCCTCGGAGTTATTATGAAAAGTTTCGAAAAAGTAGAATTTTGAAATGTCGAAAAATATTTCTCTTGGATTGAGTAAATTTTTTTCCGAAATGTGGAAAATGGAAAAATATTTTTTTGGATTTGGATATGTGGAAAAAATAATTATTAATATAATTAATTAATTAATTAAATAAGTTTTTTGAAATGTGGAAAAATATTTTTTTCCCTTGGATATGTGGAAAAAATATTTTCTGATTAATTAATTAAATAATTTTTTTGAAATGTGGAAAAATAATTTCCCTTTTTTTTGATTAAATAAATTTTCCTTTTTTATTCCTCCTTTTTATTTTGTTAATTCTCATTAACTTCACTCGGAATTATTTTCTTCTTTTTTTTGTGAGGGGTTGTACCACTGTGCACAACTCGAACAGCTGTGCGACCTTTTTGCATAATTGTTGCACTTGGTAATTTTAAATTAATTTTGCGCGTTTTTTATCGGATTGGACACAAAAAGAAACAAGTTGAAATGTGAAATTTCACAAAGTGAAAATAATAAATCAATTTTACCGCGAAATCAAATTTCTATGCACAAAAGAAATGTTTGCCAAAGCCGGTACATTTACATATGAACATATGAACGTATGTAAATGTATGTAATTTGAAAAAAGCTTACAATCGGAGCTTTTATGCGGTTCTTTTTGTTGTTGGCTTTTAGTGGCGGAACAATGCTTTGGAGCCGGCAAACAATTATAATAGGTAAGTTTGATTTTATTTAATTAAGACACAGAAATTAATTGCACTTTTATTTTCAGCTTGCATTTGCACTTGCACTTGAACTCGCGATTGCCGGTATGTATACAATATATAAATGGATATAGATGTGTATATATGTATGTGGATATATATGTGGACTGTATATTGATATATGTGTAGATGTAGATGTATATATGTATGTGAATATATGTGGATTGTATATTGATATATGTGTAGATGTAGATGTGTAGAAATATGTAAATTGTATGTGGATATGTATCTATGTAGATGTATATATGTATGCAAATATATGGGGATTTGATTGTAAATTTTATGCAAATTTTGTAGGAGATGATGCAATCTTATGGCGTAGATGGCTAGGATAAGCGATCACACCAGGATAGGTGAGGGCACAGGACACAATTACATAGAATGTACATACAAATTAGAGTGAAAAGTCGCTATGGAAAAAAGCGGGAAACTTTTCACTGCAGGTAAGTATGTGTATGTGTGTGCTAATTAATATGTTGGAATTAAAGGTTTGTCTACTTAGCAGATTCTCCACCGATGCGATGCTGGGGTCGAGAGGAAGAATATCCGGCTCGAAGGACCAATGTTTGTAGGGGGGCGAAGGGCTTCTGTAGGCAGACCACCTTTGACTAGCTTCCAATAATAATTACCACGACGCGTTAACTTCGTTTAGTAAACACAAGCTTTATTATATATTAATTTACACTAGATAGGTTGGCCACTTGGCGTTACAAGAGATTTGAGAGTTTTTAAATGTTGGAAAAGTGTACGGGTGTACGGGTATACGAATTGAAGTCAAAAAACGAACTAACTTAAGATGGAGTTCTCCATCCCAAAACTCCATATCATCTCAGGTGTGACCGTCTGTGTCTGAATTCGCTCCTCACCCGCTGTTCACCCTTTCTGGCGTGAACACATACAATTTATTTATTTTCTTCACAATATTTCAATTATTTAATTATTACATGTGGTCGATTTTATAATTACAGTTGCTTAGGTGTAAGTATTTTAGATTTATATGTATGTCGGTTTTAGGTGTTTAACAGGTGTTGGCACAGCTTAAAAATTAATATGTGCCTAAGTGGCTACTAAAGTCAAACTGATTTTAGATTGCATGGCAACAAGCCATGAACAATAAGTAACGGTTAACTTCCCAGCGCGTAGGCTGGCGATATGTTAAACGCAATGAGAAGAATAATGCAAAGAGAATACAATACAATGAGCTTTGAGGTTTAACCCTTTAGTGGCTGCTTAGGGCTGCTAATTTTAAATTTCGGCGGCAACATTCTCCCCCCAAGTAAACTTGTCCGTTCCGGGTCTGGTTTACTCCCACATTGCCGACGTCCAATACAGCCACTTTAGCCACTGGCCGATGTAGTGTCCCGTTCGCTGTTTTGATAACCACTCGTCTGACTTGGTTATCTTTCGCCAGTATTATCTGGTCGACTACTCCTTTAGGCCAGCTATTTCGCGGTAGATTCTCGTCTACCACTAGAACGACGTTTCCAACTGCTATTGGTGGTCTCTTTGTAAACCACTTTCCTCTTCTGGCCAGGTCTGGAACATATTCCTTTATCCAACGTCGCCAGAACTGGTCGGCAAATTGTTGTGCAGCCTGCCAAGAATACCGCACGCTTAGAGTTGGGTCAAAGATTGGATTGTAGCCACTTGCTGATCCGATCAGGAGGTGGTTTGGGGTTATCGCTTCGTCGTCTTCGCTGTCTAGAGAAACGAAAGTAAGAGGTCTAGAATTAAGAATGTATTCTACCTCCCAAAGTGCGCTTTGCAGGCCTTCACTGGTGAATTTCCTTGTGGGGCAAATTGCGTAGAGCACCGTTTTAACAGAGCGTACTAGTCGCTCCCATGCTCCCCCCATATGAGGAGCCGCTGGTGGATTAAATTTCCATTTTGTGTTGTCGAACGCCGATTCGACTTCCTTGAAGTTGGCGTTCTGCAGCTCGTCACATAGAACCTTTTCTGCTTCTTTGAAATTGTTTCCATTGTCGCTATAGATTTCTCTCGGAGTTCCGCGCCGGTTGCAAAAGTTTCGAATGCTCATAATGCAAGATGCGGTATCCAGGGAGCATGCCAATCCCAAGTGAACTGCCCTTATGGTTAGGCAGGTGAAGATAACGCCCCATGTTTTTTCCCGTCGACGTCCCACCGTTACTAGAAGAGGGCCAAAGTAGTCGATGCCGACGTATGTAAACGGTCGCTGGTAGGCGACTAGCCTAGCCGCTGGCAGGGGTGCCATCTGTGGTAAGATTGGCTTGGCATTTTGATTTTTGCAGGGTAACAGCAAAACTCGTAGGCGTGGAATGTAGTAGATGCCTCTTATTTTGTTGATACACGTCTCGTGGGATGTGCGGTGCATTTCCTGATGATACCAATTGACTATGAGCCGAGTTACATAGTGCCCATGGGGTAACACTATTTGATTTTGGCTGCATAGATTCTCTGCTCGTAGATATTCAGAAGATATTCACACATATTAGATACTCTGAAGATATTCACACATATTAGTTTGGAATTCATTTTTATAGGCTTACCTTTTGCTAAATAGCAGACTTCTAATTCAAATTCAGACATTTGCACATGTCTTAGAATGATTAGTTGCGCTCGCTGAATCATCTCGTAAGAAACTTCTTGTGGTGGCAGTAGGTTCCTGTGATTTGCACGCAGCTTTTCAATGTAAAATTGCGAGCCACGGCCTGCTATAATCTGCGCCAGTCGGAAAAATATTCCGCGTTGATTATTGGTTTCAGCGATGAGTTGTCGATAAAGAACAAGTTATGCCTGACTTCAGCATTACTTGGTAGTCCCAGGTCATCGCATTTGGGCCATGCAGAGTGTTCTTCCAGTAGAAACTCTGGTCCGCTAATCCATTTTGCGGATTTGATTGCTGTAGATGCTTTGGTGGCAAGATCTGCAGGATTAAGATGGGTGGGTACCCAGTTCCATTGGTTGACATCAGAGAATTCCAATATTTCGCCCACACGATGCATGACGAACTGTTAAAACTTTCGTGGGTCCATTTGAAGCCATTTGAGGACCGTTTTAGAATCTGACCAATACCAGCTGGAATTAATTGACAGCCGTTTATTACTTAGGATACGATTACTTAGCTTTATTCCGATGTCTGCCGCTTGTAGCTCCATCCTTGGTATGGACATCGGATTTAGAGGGGCCACCTTTGCTCTAGAAGCCACGAAGCTGAGATAAGTCGTTTCGCCTTGCCGTATGCGCAGGTAACAGACAGCTGCGTAAGCCATTTCGCTTGCATCAACGAACGTATGTAACTGTACGTCGTGGATGCGCTCGCCTGTTCTGAAATAACATCTGGAAATATTTAAATCCGAAATGGCTGGTAGAAGTCTTTTCCATCGTATCCATTTAGGCAGTAATTCATCGGGTAGGGTTTCGTCCCAACCAATGCCGCTTCTCCAAACGTCTTGTAGTAGAATTTTTAGTTCTATGGTGAAGCATGAGATGAATCCAAGCGGATCGTACATTGACATCAGCACTTGGAGAATTTCGCGTTTTGTTGGTGTTTCATCGCCTTCGAAAACGTTACGTTTCAGCCTAGCGAACTTGCACATGAAGATGAAGTCATCAGATTCTGGCATCCAGTACAATCCGAGTACCTTTTCGGTTGCATTGATTTCGACCGCCTTGTTGGATGTTGTCTCGCTGCCTAGCGAGTGTGGAACCTCCTTAGAGTTTGATGACCAATTGCGTATGTGGAAGCCGCCTGCTGCGTGAATACTTCTTACTTGATCCGCCATGTTTGCGACTTTCGTGTCGCCGTCGTCGCTGTAGATAAAGTCATCCACATAGTGGTAATCCTTTACCACTTGTGCTGCGAGTGGATACTGATTCTGAAAACGATCCGCATTTTTATCCCGGATGAAGTGCGCAATGCAAGGTGCGCAGTTGATGCCGAATGTGAGTGCTTCCATCACGTACACGTTGGGTTGGTGTACATCGGCATTTTGGTTAATCCAAAGAAACCTCTGGGCTTGCATGTCTGTTGGTCTCACTCGGATTTGGTGAAACGTTTCGGCGATGTCGCCGCAAATCGCCACTCGTCCTACTCTAAAGGAGATGAGTAGATCCAGTTGCGAATTTAGAAGGTCTGGTCCGCTGTGGATAAAATCCGGCTGCCGGCTGCGTCCCATACAAGACGTACTTTATTTGGCTTGTTTGGGTTTCTGGCGATAAAGGTTGGCAGATACCATACTCGCTTATTTGGAATTGCTGCCTCCTCCGGAGCCAGTTTGCGCGCATAACCTTTCTCGACGAGGTTGTCCACTTCCTTCTGAATTAATTCTCTTAGGTTGGGCTGCCGTGAGAATTGTCGTTTTAAGCATTTAAGCCGCGCCACTGCGCTTTCGTAGCTGTTAGGTAGGGTGATGTCGGGATCCTTCCAGATAAGGCCGACTTCATATCTGCCGTTCTTCAGAATGGCAGTCGATTTCAGACTCGTTAGTGCTTGAGCGTCCTCTTCCGATGATATTGTCTTTGGTGAGGTGGCGTCTAATGAAAACGCTTGTTTGACGATGTCGTGCATTTTAACATCATCGTAACTGCAGCCGCATACATGCAAATTGACGTGCCCTCCGTTGCGGCTCGGTGATGAGCAGCTTTGGATGGTCCATCCCAAACGAGTCTTGGACGCTATTGGTTGTCGCCACTTTCCCTCTTTTATTTTGAGGGGCACGGCGAGATTCCAGTTGTTTGCGCCAATTAGAATGCTGGGGCGCACGTTGTCGTATGATGCGATAGGAATTCCCGCCAAGTATGGGAATTGCTTGATGAGCGCACGCATATCGATTGACTGCACAGGTAGATTTAGACTGTCTACGCTGTGGACGTCCTGCAAGGTGAATCGTCTGCCGTTGTTAGGATTGGCAACAGTCATCTTGACGCACTCCGACGCATCGTCTCTGCGTATGGTGTCGTCTGTCCATTTGAGACATAATGGTTGAGGTTCGCCTTTTAAGCCGAGCTGCTTGTAGATCTTTTTCTCGATGAGCGTTACTGATGAGCCCTCATCTAGAAATGCAAAAGTATTAGTTATTTTGTTTTTATTGATGATTTGAATTGGAACAACACGGAAATGGGTTTGACCCGAATCTCTGTGTGTATGAATGTGTTTGCCCTCCGGCTGATGTACAATTGGAGCCGTGGGTGGTTCGTCGGAGACGCTCGTTGCAGCAGGTTGGAATGACTGCTGCTCATCATGAATTAGTGGATGATGAGTTCTTTTGCAGCCTCGGGTGCCGCACACCTTGTCCAGTTGGCACTTGTTTCGGTGACGATTTAGACACTGATTGCACAGCCTGTGGTTTTGTATAATGGACTTCTTCTGTTGTAAAGACATCAGCCTGAACTTTTTACAGCTTTGCAGCTTGTGGTCCGTTCTGTCACAAGCGACGCATGTAGTTGTCTTCAAGTGCTTCTCTGGTACTTCCGTATGGTGATTAAGGCTTCCACTCTTCTTACGGTAGAGTGGTGGTGGTACCTGGGTTGCTGCTTCAGCTATGTCGTATATCCATCCGCTGAAAGTTTCCATTGATGGCGATTTTGAATTTTTTGGATGCATTGCCCACTGCAGCTTTAGTTGTGTGGGCAACTTTTCCACTAGCTCTTGCACGAGCATTGGATTATCCATGTAGCATCTTAGATCACAAGCTTCCATCGTTGAGTATATATTCCGTACGCATAGCGCGTATTTGATAAGCGGTTAAAGCTTATCTTTTGGTGGAAGCATTTGCCTCGCCTTTTCCAGCAAGTCATGTAGAATGTGTTCAGGCCGCCCAAAGCACATACGTAATGTACGTACGATTTCAGGAACCATAGCTGGCAGAAGCAACTTGCACTGAACCATTTCTCCTGCTTTGCCCTTTAGACTGGCTTGCAGTCGCATGAGATTTTCGGCGTCTGTATATCCGGCGATCTCTGTACTTGTTTGAAAGCTGCTGTAGAAAAGTGGCCAGTGTTGCGGGTTGCCGTCGAAGAAGGGTAGCTCCTTCGGAATTGCTTGGCGCGCTGCAATTTGCGACGCAGTTGGGGTCGACGTACCTGAGACATGTGGCTGGTAGTTTGGTTCTCCTTCCTTAAAATTGGCTGGCATCTTTTGGCTTATATTAGAGAGCCAGGGCCACATCGGTATGTTGCTTGATTGAGGTTGTTCCCGAATGGTGACTCGTGGTTGTTGTGTGCTTGTTGAGGTTAAATACGTTGACTGTACATGGTTCGCCGTAAGAGGTGACGTAACGCTTTTTGAGTTGCCACTACATTTTTTGGCGGGCAAAGTTCAAAATTTTGTCCAACTCCTGCCGCTTCGCTAGATTCTGCTGGTGATGATGCGGCTTGGGGAACACCTGCATGTATGGCTTTTGCGGCGGTCTGCAGGGCGTTGGCCAGTATGGTGGTGACAGCTGCCGATGCCACGCTTGCGCAGTCGCAGCTCCAGCTGCTGTTCAGTTCATCCTCCTTGGCCTCGACGCAGTCAAAATGATACCAGGACTGGCATTGATTGCACTGCACCATGCGGTCACTGTCCTCCTGATTGCATCTCTTGCAATGATACACTCCACTGGATAGGTCTTCCTTCGGCATGATTTCTTTTCCTTTCAGGTTATGTACCAATATGTTAATTGGTTATGTAATCACTGGGGTTGACCCGCTGGGTGACTAATTCGAATAAGTTCAGGGTTTACCCGTAGAACGATTCGCCAAATTAATTTACATGAAATTCTAGGGTTAACCCAAGAAAACTCTATGCATATTAATTTTTAAGAATGTTGAGTTCAACGCCGTCCCTTGGGCAGAGTTTTTAGCAGTCTAACACCAGTTTTATTTTCATACAATTTATTTATTTTCTTCACAATATTTCAATTATTTAATTATTACATGTGGTCGATTTTATAATTACAGTTGTTTAGGTGTAAGTATTTTAGATTTATATGTATGTCGGTTTTAGGTGTTTAACAGGCACAGCTTAAAAATTAATATGTGCCTAAGTGGCTTCCAAAGTCAAACTGATTTTAGATTGCATGGCAACAAGCCATGAACCCAAAGAAGAACTTAAAGCACAATAAGTAACGGTTAACTTCCCAGCGCGTAGGCTGGCGATAATGCAAAGAGAATACAATACAATGAGCTTTGAGGTTTAACCCTTTAGTGGCTGCTTAGGGCTGCTAATTTTAAATTTTGGCGGCAACAGAGACTATAAGAGCTAGACCAACCAAATTTGATGTCAACATTCGTGTAGTGTCTACGCAGGTCAAGTTTATTTTTAATTTTTGCCACGCCCACCTCCGCCCCTGTAATTTAGAAAAAATCAAAAGGCAGAGCTGTATTTAAGTTACCGCATTCTTATTTGGCATACACAATACTATGACAAATATGCATCCGCTGACCAAATTTTGTTAAAATAGGATAATAAATAGCGGAGATATACCTATAATCAATTTGTTGAAAGTTGAGCACGGTTAGAGTGAGTGAGATAGCATGCGTTCATGCTGTGTACAGAAATACAGGCGCGCTGATCTCATGGTAGGAGTAAGCGAGAAAGCGTACTTTGGCACATATTGTTGTTGGCACATATGTATGTATGAATTTTCATTCATGTACATAATAACGTTTACTTACTGATGTACGTTCATCAAAATAAAGTAAACCGTTTTTTTGAGTAAATTTAATTTTATTTATGACCGTATAGTCGCTTGGTTACTTAAGAACTAAAAGTGCAGAGTTCGGTCTCGCATTTTGAGACTCTAAATATTAAAGTATATAAGAGTGTTAGTATATAAGTGCAATATGATTTGAGCACTTTGTTTATGGTATATAAGTGCAATATGATCTGAGCATGGTTCTTAAAAATGCTTCGTAGTCGTAGATAGGTTTGGCGTATGAATTTAATTCTATAACGTCACTCATCCCTTATTTATTTTCGAGTGCGTCCTCGTGCTCTTTAACTTTATTATTGTTTTTTACTAAAAAAAATATGTTTCTAAAATAAAATTGAATTATGAATAGAGCATAAATTATTATCAGAAAAATGATTACGGTTAGTATTGAATATGTTATTATTTTAAATTGATTGCTTTCTTGTTGTCCAACCCAGATTGCATTTTTCGTTTCAATGTTTGATAATAAAGTAATAAAGTATTATTTTCCAAAAAAAATTGGTATGTATAGTCTGAAAATGAATTTGATATAGATAATTGGTTTATTTCTAAAGTACAATTATAACTTTTGATGATTTGATTGCCTTCAATTTTTGGTTTATTCTTTTCACAATCTTGGTTTATTTTGGTTTTGCTTAAATTATAGGTAATTATGATGTTTGGTTGGACATAATATTCGAATTGCTCAATTTCTGCCTTAATGTAAAAACAATTAGTTGGTAAATTTTTTATTATGCCTGTGATACATTGATCTGTTATAATTTTTTTATCGGTATTAAAAATAGTATCCCGAACTTGATAGAATTCATCTTCTAAATCATATTTAAGCCAATTTTTATTTTGGTCGGGGTATTTAATGATTTTAAATTTTGGGTATGAATTAATTTCCTTTGGAATGTGTTGATGTTTTTATGTTTAGTAATATTCTAGCATCAATATTTTTTAGCTCATCATAACTCAAAAGTTTCGGATTAAATATACTTAGTCGGGTTAATTGCAATTAGTCCAATGAAGATTTCGAAGAGTCCTGTAAAGTGTGAGATTTAGTATATTTTAATTTTTTATAATCACTATAGTGTCTTTGGAAGATTCTGCCTCTTTTCTTATTCTGATATTGCTTATTATCAAGTTTCTTAGTATCTGCAAGTTCTTCGTATGGCAAATCTGTTTTCTTATTCATATTTTTTTTGTGGAAATTTGGGTTTACCTCTAAAGTTGGTAATCTTTTCTTGTTAAGTTTATTAATTCTATCCTTTTTTATTTTTTGAGTGTTTATTTCTATTTCCCTATTATATAGAAAAACTTCTGCAGGTGTTTTACCTGTGGTATCATGAGTCGTCTTATGGTTGTAATTATATACTGCCAACTCAATGTAGTTATTCGCATGTAAATTTCTGTTAGATGCTTGTAAAATCCTTATTTTCTCATTTAATGTTTTATGTATTCTTTCGATATCTGCTATTCCTGTTTTACTGGTTGTTATTTCTATTTATATATCAAATGTCTTCAATCAATCCTGAAGATTTTTGTTGACAAGCCACGGGTCTTGATCAAGTTTGACAATTTTTTGAGGTCCTATTGAGTCAAAAATTTGTAACAGGGCACGTTTCGATTCTATCCATGTTCTATCGCGGGTTTTAATAACTTTAACAAGTTTTGAGTGTAGTTCTATGCATGTTAGGTACCAATCTCCTAAATATACCCAATAGTCTATGACATATAATATTTTTCTCTGATTTTTTTGCACTCGGGTGTTACCTCAAATGGTCTGTCTGTTCGCTGATGTTCGTGTTTGGCTGTGTTACAAATGGTGCACTGATTTATAATATTTCGAATTTCTGATGCAAATTTAGGGTAAAAATATATTTTTTTAAATGTTAAAATTGTTTTGTTGATTCCATTATGAATCTGGTCTTGGTGGAAATCACTCACAATGCTGCTAAAATCGGCAAAATTATTGATGTTCATTAAATTTTTCGCACATTTAAGTACTGTAGTGCCTGTTTTGGGGGCAATAAGTGAAGTCAGTTTCGCTTTCTATTAAAATTGCTGTAGTCTTTCCACAGAAATATTTTTTTGTAATGTCAGTGGCAACCTCTGTTGTCATAACACTATAAGTTATTGTATCGATGGTTTTGCCAAAATATTGTTCTGAAGTCTTAAGATCTTTGTTTGCTTTGATAAAAATAATTTGGTTTTTAAAATTATTGATTGGTTTCTCTGAAATTGAGATTCCATGATTTTCATTTTCTTTGGCACTGTGGCAAGTGGCCATGGTGACTGTGTCTAAGACGTTTACTTCTTTAATTTTTTATGCGAGACAGTGCATCTGCCACATTGTTTTCTTTGTAAGTGTTCGGTACAATATGTATCATTTTAAACGTAATATCGTTTAAAGTCACCGTCTCAGACTCGTAATCAATTTTCGCTCGACACGCTTTAAGTACGGGACCACCTATTAATAGATCATACCGTTCGGAAAAATTGTCAATGTGAAAGGGATGAAAATCAAAAAGTTCGATCACCTTCCACAGAATATATTCATTTAGGGTTTTACGGCCTTTTATAGTTTGTATTTGAATTGTCTTGTCTGTGAAAATTTTATGACCTAAATTGGTCTTTATTAAATTTAAACTACTGGACAGCTAAAAATTTTTCCCTCAATTTTGATTTTAATGACTACTGTTTGGGTTTGTCGTCCGAGGCTACTTGATGAAAAATCCGAATCTTCATTCGAAAAAAATTTCAGTAATGTCCATCGGCACTTTGGATTGCTTTGATTGACCGCTAACATTTTCTATCTGTCTGTTTGAATCAAATTGGTTTTGTCGCGAGTTTTGAGTACGCCTATAGGGTTGTTGATATTGTCTGTTGAGGCTGAGGCTTTGAGGCTTTGTATTCAAAATAAATTTCTTTTTCTATGGCTGCTTGTCGCAGACCTGATATTGTGCTGGTGTCATCATTTTTCATTCTTAATTGTAATTCAAATAGAACTTGTTACGAAATAACTTGCTGAGTGTACATTGATGTATTAGATTCGTCATTCTCAAGAGTTAATTTGTCAATATCAATATCAATATCATATGATAATAAAGTTAAATAATCCACTAGCTTTCGAATTGATCCTCTGTATTCGGACTTTGAGATGCGGTTCACCAGAACCGGTAACGGAGTCCAATTTTTAAAATTGTTGATGAGTAGTGTTTTAAGTTCCACCCAGGTTAAAGGTTGATACCTCATAATTAGGAGGTGGGCATTTCCCGAAGTTAGCTGCTTAATGTTTTGGAAAATTCTGGTCTGCTGCTTCGAGTTCATCGTTGGGTACGCCGATAAAAGATTTTCAATTTGGTTTAAAAATTGGGCCAGCTTTCCTTCGCCGTTAAATCGTTCGATGGAATTTAGGGAGTATAATAAATCCCGTAGGGCATCAGGTGATAGGGATACAACGTCTTCCTGTTCGTTCGGCATGATGAAGAATTTTTTTTGTTGTTTCTTGTTGATTTTTTGTTCTTATATTGTTCCGCACGAAATATGTTATGAGTCACTGTGTATATATTTATTTATATTTCTTTTCTATTGTTATATTTTTTTTTTATAAAAATGGTGACTTCGCGTTTGCATACACAATTTATATTTTTCAATGCATATGGATTGCAGGGATCAAAAGATTTGCAATGCCGGGACATATACACTGTTCGTAGTGATTTTAATTCACTACCTAGTATTTCTATTGTCCAAAGGATCAATATTTAATCAAAATACTAGATTAAACCCTTAAGAGCGATGGGTTTGTTTTCGCGGATAATTATCAGAAGTAACTTTAACACAGTTACTTATTAATTATCCTACCGACTGCGCCAATAACGTTTACTTACTGATGTACGTTCATCAAAATAAAGTAAACCGAGTTTTAAGTAAATTTAAGTAAATCCTCGTGCTCTTTAACTTTATTATTGTTTTTTACTAAAAAAAATATGTTTCTAAAATAAAATTGAATTATGAATAGAGCATAAATTATTATCAGAAAAATGATTACGGTTAGTATTGAATATGTTATTATTTTAAATTGATTGCTTTCTTGTTGTCCAACCCAGATTGCATTTTTCGTTTCAATGTTTGATAATAAAGTAATAAAGTATTATTTTCCAAAAAAAATTGGTATGTATAGTCTGAAAATGAATTTGATATAGATAATTGGTTTATTTCTAAAGTACAATTATAAATTTTGATGATTTGATTGCCTTCAATTTTTGGTTTATTCTTTTCACAATCTTGGTTTATTTTGGTTTTGCTTAAATTATAGGTAATTATGATATTTGGTTGGACATAATATTCGAATTGCTCAATTTCTGCCTTAATGTAAAAACAATTAGTTGGTAAATTTTTTATTATGCCTGTGATACATTGATCTGTTATAATTTTTTTATCGGTATTAAAAATAGTATCCCGAACTTGATAGAATTCATCTTCTAAATCATATTTAAGCCAATTTTTATTTTGGTCGGGGTATTTAATGATTTTAAATTTTGGGTATGAATTAATTTCCTTTGGAATGTGTTGATGTTTTTATGTTTAGTAATATTCTAGCATCAATATTTTTTAGCTCATCATAACTCAAAAGTTTCGGATTAAATATACTTAGTCGGGTTAATTGCAATTAGTCCAATGAAGATTTCTAAGAGTCCTGTAAAGTGTGAGATTTAGTATATTTTAATTTTTTATAATCACTATAGTGTCTTTGGAAGATTCTGCCTCTTTTCTTATTCTGATATTGCTTATTATCAAGTTTCTTAGTATCTGCAAGTTCTTCGTATGGCAAATCTGTTTTCTTATTCATATTTTTTTTGTGGAAATTTGGGTTTACCTCTAAAGTTGGTAATCTTTTCTTGTTAAGTTTATTAATTCTATCCTTTTTTATTTTTTGAGTGTTTATTTCTATTTCCCTATTATATAGAAAAACTTCTGCAGGTGTTTTACCTGTGGTATCATGAGTCGTCTTATGGTTGTAATTATATACTGCCAACTCAATGTAGTTATTCGCATGTAAATTTCTGTTAGATGCTTGTAAAACCCTTATTTTCTCATTTAATGTTTTATGTATTCTTTCGATATCTGCTATTCCTGTTTTACTGGTTGTTATTTCTATTTATATATCAAATGTCTTCAATCAATCCTGAAGATTTTTGTTGACAAGCCACGGGTCTTGATCAAGTTTGACAATTTTTTGAGGTCCTATTGAGTCAAAAATTTGTAACAGGGCACGTTTCGATTCTATCCATGTTCTATCGCGGGTTTTAATAACTTTAACAAGTTTTGAGTGTAGTTCTATGCATGTTAGGTACCAATCTCCTAAATATACCCAATAGTCTATGACATATAATATTTTTCTCTGATTTTTTTGCACTCGGGTGTTACCTCAAATGGTCTGTCTGTTCGCTGATGTTCGTGTTTGGCTGTGTTACAAATGGTGCACTGATTTATAATATTTCGAATTTCTGATGCAAATTTAGGGTAAAAATATATTTTTTTAAATGTTAAAATTGTTTTGTTGATTCCATTATGAATCTGGTCTTGGTGGAAATCACTCACAATGCTGCTAAAATCGGCAAAATTATTGATGTTCATTAAATTTTTCGCACATTTAAGTACTGTAGTGCCTGTTTTGGGGGCAATAAGTGAAGTCAGTTTCGCTTTCTATTAAAATTGCTGTAGTCTTTCCACAGAAATATTTTTTTGTAATGTCAGTGGCAACCTCTGTTGTCATAACACTATAAGTTATTGTATCGATGGTTTTGCCAAAATATTGTTCTGAAGTCTTAAGATCTTTGTTTGCTTTGATAAAAATAATTTGGTTTTTAAAATTATTGATTGGTTTCTCTGAAATTGAGATTCCATGATTTTCATTTTCTTTGGCACTGTGGCAAGTGGCCATGGTGACTGTGTCTAAGACGTTTACTTCTTTAATTTTAATGCGAGACAGTGCATCTGCCACATTGTTTTCTTTGTAAGTGTTCGGTACAATATGTATCATTTTAAACGTAATATCGTTTAAAGTCACCGTCTCAGACTCGTAATCAATTTTCGCTCGACACGCTTTAAGTACGGGACCACCTATTAATAGATCATACCGTTCGGAAAAATTGTCAATGTGAAAGGGATGAAAATCAAAAAGTTCGATCACCTTCCACAGAATATATTCATTTAGGGTTTTACGGCCTTTTATAGTTTGTATTTGAATTGTCTTGTCTGTGAAAATTTTATGACCTAAATTGGTCTTTATTAAATTTAAACTACTGGACAGCTAAAAATTTTTCCCTCAATTTTGATTTTAATGACTACTGTTTGGGTTTGTCGTCCGAGGCTACTTGATGAAAAATCCGAATCTTCATTCGAAAAAATTTCAGTAATGTCCATCGGCACTTTGGATTGCTTTGATTGACCGCTAACATTTTCTATCTGTCTGTTTGAATCAAATTGGTTTTGTCGCGAGTTTTGAGTACGCCTATAGGGTTGTTGATATTGTCTGTTGAGGCTGAGGCTTTGAGGCTTTGTATTCAAAATAAATTTCTTTTTCTATGGCTGCTTGTCGCAGACCTGATATTGTGCTGGTGTCATCATTTTTCATTCTTAATTGTAATTCAAATAGAACTTGTTACGAAATAACTTGCTGAGTGTACATTGATGTATTAGATTCGTCATTCTCAAGAGTTAATTTGTCAATATCAATATCAATATCATATGATAATAAAGTTAAATAATCCACTAGCTTTCGAATTGATCCTCTGTATTCGGACTTTGAGATGCGGTTCACCAGAACCGGTAACGGAGTCCAATTTTTAAAATTGTTGATGAGTAGTGTTTTAAGTTCCACCCAGGTTAAAGGTTGATACCTCATAATTAGGAGGTGGGCATTTCCCGAAGTTAGCTGCTTAATGTTTTGGAAAATTCTGGTCTGCTGCTTCGAGTTCATCGTTGGGTACGCCGATAAAAGATTTTCAATTTGGTTTAAAAATTGGGCCAGCTTTCCTTCGCCGTTAAATCGTTCGATGGAATTTAGGGAGTATAACAAATCCCGTAGGGCATCAGGTGATAGGGATACAAGAAGAAGAATTTTTTTTGTTGTTTCTTGTTTTTTTTTTGTTCTTATATTGTTCCGCACGAAATATGTTATGAGTCACTGTGTATATATTTATTTATATTTCTTTTCTATTGTTATATTTTTTTTTATAAAAATGGTGACTTCGCATTTGCACACACAATTTATATTTTTCAATGCATATGGATTGCAGGGATCAAAAGATTTGCAATGCCGGGACATATACACTGTTCGTAGTGATTTTAATTCACTACCTAGTATTTCTATTGTCCAAAGGATCAATATTTAATCAAAATACTAGATTAAACCCTTAAGAGCGATGGGTTTGTTTTCGCGGATAATTATCAGAAGTAACTTTAACACAGTTACTTATTAATTATCCTACCGACTGCGCCAATAACGTTTACTTACTGATGTACGTTCATCAAAATAAAGTAAACCGAGTTTTAAGTAAATTGAATTTTATTTATGACCGTATAGTCGCTTGGTTACTTAAGAACTAAAAGTACAGAGTTTGGTCTCGCATTTTGAGACTCTAAATATTAAAGTATATAAGAGTGTTAGTATATAAGTGCAATATGATTTGAGCACTTTGTTTATGGTATATAAGTGCAATATGATCTGAGCATGGTTCTTAAAAATGCTTGATCAGCAATTCGTGGGTCTAGGATACAAGTCGTAGATAGGTTTGGCGTTTGAAGTTAATTCTATAACGTCACTACATATATGTATGTATGTATATGTACGAATGTACAAAATCTATTCGGATGTTTCACAAGAGGATTACCTATTTATGTTAAACCATTTTAATTTTATATTGGGCCGCTACATTGCATTTCGATTTAATGTAAAGAGTTTGGTGCATAACTTTACTTTAAATATATAGGTATATTTTTTCCGGCATTTAAAATTGAGTTAACTGATATTGCGTACCCTTATTTACATATAAAATGTATCTCTTAATTTTTTGTCAACTATATATATGGATTTACATACATGAAAATGTGGATTTACTTATCTTTTTTTTTGGGAGAATACGCGCTTAGAAAGGGGCTGCGACATATAAAGAGCCTGCTCTTTAATAAACAGTTAGGATCAAAAAACGTTGCTTTCAAATATGTAACTTTTTTAATAGGTTTGACGTAAAACCACATATCAGGAATAACCCCAACAAGTACCTGTTTACAAAAAGGATGCTAAAAACGTTTCGCAAAAAATTTGGTTAAGTAAAAAGCGTGGTACCTGCTTCGTAAGTTGTCTCGGAAATACCGCGATCATAATATCCCGCACCTGCACCAAACGATGTACCTGAGTTTGAGGTTTGTTGGGCGGTGAAAAACCCATTTTCCAATTCGTTACCTAATAGATAAACTTTTTGTGGATTCGCGAGGTTCCAGCGAATCATTCTAAATCCTATTCTTAAAGTGTAAACATCGTATTTTGTGATTGTTTTTCTTCATTGTGTTGTGAATAAAATAAAATAAATAAGAAAGTGAATCGTGATTATCCAAAAAGTCAGTAAATAGTATTGCTTCAAAGTGCGTTCTTTGCTTTAAACTATCGCGCCGCGAGTGTTTTTGTGTCAAAAAGTTCTGTTGTTTCCACGATCGCTACTTTTATTGAAAAATTGTGAGTCAATCCTTTAATTTTTTTTTATTTTTTTCTTTTACCTCAGTGATTCAAAAAATTGTTTTTTTCAAAACATTCCTGATTTTTTTTATTTTACTTAATCATTCAAACATTTTTCATCCATAATACCACATTCATATAATACTTCCAAACAATTTTTTTCATTCTTTTCAAATTCAATTTTTTCAATTTTTTTACTCTTTTTCTCGAAACTACAACTTAATTTAACAAATTTTTTGAAGATTTTTGATCATATTCGGTTAGATTTTTTATCGTTCAATATTATGCCCCGTTTAAATAGACTTTCAGCTTCTCAGCAATCTCAGAGAAGGAGATTAAGAAATAGGAGTAATAGGAATAATGATGAGTACGCAGAAACAGAAAGGCAAAGAAATGTAGAATATCAGCAGACGCGTAGGGCTAACTCAAGTATAGAAAATAGAGAAGAGGAACAGGCTCTTAATACTTTCCGTCGGTCAACTCGTAGGCAAAATAGGAACGTAAGATTAGAGGAGCAAGACCAAAATACAGCAGATCATAGGGAACGTCGAACCGATCCAATGTTTAGACAGGCAGCCGATAGTCAACGTAGGTCGACTCGTAGGAGAAATTCAGAATATAGAGCCAACGAACAAGAGCAAAATACAGAAAATCATAGGGAACGAAGAACGGATCCAGTGATCAGACGGGCAGAACAGTCAGCCGATAGTCGACGTAGGTCGACCCGTAGGAGAAATTCAGAATATAGAACTAACGAACAAGAGCAAAATACAGAAGATCATAGGGAACGCCGAACGGATCCAGTGATTAGACAGGCAAAACAGGCAGCCGATAGTCAACGTAGGTCGACCCGTAGGAGAAATTCAGAATATAGAGCCAACGAGCAAGTACAAAATATTATTCGGCGTTTGAGATGCGGTTCACCAGAACCGGTAATGGAGTCCAATTTTTGAAATTGTTTATGAGTAGTTTTTTAAGTTCCACCCAGGTTAAAGGTTGATACCTCATAATTAGGAGGTGGGCATTTCCCGAAGTTAGCTGCTTAATGTTTTGGAAAATTCTGGTCTGCTGCTCCGAGTTCATCGTTGGGTACGCCGATAAAAGATGTTCAATTTGGTTTAAAATTTGGGCCAGCTTTCCTTCGCCGTTAAATCGCTCGATGGAATTTAGGGAATATAACAAATCCCGTAGAGCATCAGGTGATAGGGATACAACGTCTTCCTGTTCGTTCGGCATGATGAAGAATTTTTTTTGTTGTTTCTTGTTGATTTTTTGTTCTTATATTGTTCCGCACGAAATATGTTATGAGTCACTGTGTATATATTTATTTATATTTCTTTTCTATTGTTATATTTTTTTTTATAAAAATGGTGACTTCGCGTTTGCATACACAATTTATATTTTTCAATGCATATGGATTGCAGGGATCAAAAGATTTGCAATGCCGGGACATATACACTGTTCGTAGTGATTTTAATTCACTACCTAGTATTTCTATTGTCCAAAGGATCAATATTTAATCAAAATACTAGATTAAACCCTTAAGAGCGATGGGTTTGTTTTCGCGGATAATTATCAGAAGTAACTTTAACACAGTTACTTATTAATTATCCTACCGACTGCGCCAATAAGGTTTACTTACTGATGTACGTTCATCAAAATAAAGTAAACCGAGTTTTAAGTAAATTGAATTTTATTTATGACCGTATAGTCGCTTGGTTACTTAAGAACTAAAAGTACAGTTTGATCTCGCATTTTGAGACTCTAAATATTAAAGTATATAAGAGTGTTAGAGATAAGTGCAATATGATTTGAGCACTTTGTTTATGGTATATAAGTGCAATATGATCTGAGCATGGTTCTTAAAAATGCTTGATCAGCAATTCGTGAGTCTAGGATACAAGTCGTAGATAGGTTTGGCGTTTGAAGTTAATTCTATAACGTCACTACATATATGTATGTATGTATATGTACGAATGTACAAAATCTATTTGGATGTTTCACAAGAGGATTACCTATTTATGTTAAACCATTTTAATTTTATATTGGGCCGCTACATTGCATTTCGATTTAATGTAAAGGGTTTGGTGCATAACTTTACTTTAATATAGGTGTATTTTTTCCGGCATTTAAAATTGAGTTAACTGATATTGCGTACCCTTATTTACATATAAAATGTATCTCTTAATTTTTTGTCAACTATATATATAGATTTACATACATGAAAATGTGGATTTACTTATCTTTTTTTTTGGGAGAATACGCGCTTAGAAAGGGGCTGCGACATATAGAGAGCCTGCTCTTTAATAAACAGTTAGGATCAAAAAACGTTGCTGTCAAATATATAACTTTTTTAATAGGTTTGGGGTAAAACCACATATCAGGAATAACCCCAACAAGTACCTGTTTACAAAAAGGATGCTAAAAAGGTTACGCAAAAATTTGATTAAGTAAAAAGCGTGGTACCTGCTTCGTAAGTTGTCTCGGAAATACCGCGATCATAATATCCCGCACCTGCACCAAACGATGTACCTGAGTTTGAGGTTTGTTTTGTCAATGGGCGGTGAACAACTTATTTTCCAATTCGTTACCTAATAGATAAACTTTTTTGTGGATTCGCGAGGTTCCGGCGAATCATTCCAAATCCTATTCTTAAAGTGTAAACATCGTTTTTTGTGATTGTTTTTCTTGTTGTGAATAAAATAAAATAAATAAGAAAGTGAATCGTGATTATCCAAAAAGTCAGTAAATAGTATTGCTTCAAAGTGTGTTCGTTGCTTTAAACTATTCTTTTACCTCAGTGATTCAAAAAATTGTTTTTTTCAAAACATTCCTGATTTTTTTTATTTTACTTAATCATTCAAACATTTTTCATCCATAATACCACATTCATATAATACTTCCAAACAATTTTTTCATTCTTTTCTTCTATTACACCCATTTATTTTATAATCTGAACTTAAAAACTTAGTCTCAAATTTTTACCCAACCCCTTTTTACAATACCATAGGCTAGTATATTTTACACACTTTATATTTTTTTCATCAAATTTTTCACATTTATAATTTTTTTACCATTTACATATATATATTTTTTTTTTTCAAATTCAATTTTTTTCAATTTTATTACTCTTTTTCTCGAAACTACAACTTAATTTAACAAATTTTTTGAAGATTTTTGATCATATTCGGTTAGATTTTTTTATCGTTCAATATTATGCCCCGTTTAAATAGACTTTCAGCTTCTCAGCAATCTCAAAGAAGGAGATTAAGAAATAGGAGTAATAGGAATAATGATGAGTACGCAGAAATAGAAAGGCAAAGAAATTTAGAATATCAGCAGACGCGTAGGGCTAACTCAAGTATAGAAAATAGAGAAGAGGAACAGGCTCTTAATACTTTCCGTCGGTCAACTCGTAGGCAAAATAGGAACGTAAGATTAGAGGAGCAAGACCAAAATACAGCAGATCATAGGGAACGTCGAACCGATCCAATGTTTAGACAGGCAGCCGATAGTCGACGTAGGTCGACTCGTAGGAGAAATTCATTATATAGAGCCAACGAACAAGAGCAAAATACAGAAAATCATAGGGAACGAAGAACGGATCCAGTGATCAGACAGGCAGAACAGTCAGCCGATAGTCGACGTAGGTCGACCCGTAGGAGAAATTCAGAATATAGAACTAACGAACAAGAGCAAAATACAGCAGATCATAGGGAACGCCGAACGGATCCAGTGATTAGACAGGCAAAACAGGCAGCCGATAGTCAACGTAGGTCGACCCGTAGGAGAAATTCAGAATATAGAGCCAACGAGCAAGTACAAAATATTATTCGGCGTTTGAGATGCGGTTCACCAGAACCGGTAATGGAGTCCAATTTTTGAAATTGTTTATGAGTAGTTTTTTAAGTTCCACCCAGGTTAAAGGTTGATACCTCATAATTAGGAGGTGGGCATTTCCCGAAGTTAGCTGCTTAATGTTTTGGAAAATTCTGGTCTGCTGCTCCGAGTTCATCGTTGGGTACGCCGATAAAAGATGTTCAATTTGGTTTAAAAATTGGGCGAGCTTTCCTTCGCCGTTAAACCGCTCGATGGAATTTAGGGAATATAACAAATCCCGTAGGGCATCAGGTGATAGGGATACAACGTCTTCCTGTTCGTTCGGCATGATGAAGAATTTTTTTCTTGTTGATTTTTTTGTTCTTATATTGTTCCGCACGAAATATGTTATGAGTCACTGTGTATATATTTATTTATATTTCTTTTCTATTGTTATATTTTTTTTTATAAAAATGGTGACTTCGCATTTGCACACACAATTTATATTTTTCAATGTGGATTGCAGGGATCAAAAGATTTGCAATGCCGGGACATATACACTGTTCGTAGTGATTTTAATTCACTACCTAGTATTTCTATTGTCCAAAGGATCAATATTTAATCAAAATACTAGATTAAACCCTTAAGAGCGATGGGTTTGTTTTCGCGGATAATTATCAGAAGTAACTTTAACACAGTTACTTATTAATTATCCTACCGACTGCGCCAATAACGTTTACTTACTGATGTACGTTCATCAAAATAAAGTAAACCGAGTTTTAAGTAAATTGAATTTTATTTATGACCGTAAAGTCGCTTGGTTACTTAAGAACGAAAAGTACAGAGTTTGGTCTCGCATTTTGAGACTCTAAATATTAAAGTATATAAGAGTGTTAGTATATAAGTGCAATATGATTTGAGCACTTTGTTTATGGTATATAAGTGCAATATGATCTGAGCATGGTTCTTAAAAATGCTTGATCAGCAATTCGTGGGTCTAGGATACAAGTCGTAGATAGGTTTGGCGTTTGAAGTTAATTCTATAACGTCACTACATATATGTATGTATGTATATGTACGAATGTACAAAATCTATTTGGATGTTTCACAAGAGGATTACCTATTTATGTTAAACCATTTTAATTTTATATTGGGCCGCTACATTGCATTTCGATTTAATGTAAAGGGTTTGGTGCATAACTTTACTTTAAATATATAGGTGTATTCTTATACCTCAGTGATTCAAAAAATTGTTTTTTTCAAAAATTCCCAAATTTTTTTTTTTTTATTTAAAAAAAAAAAAAATTTTCAAAAAAAAAAAAAAAAAAAAAAAAAAAAAAAAAAAAAAAATTTTTTTTTTTTTTTTTATTACACCCATTTATTTTATTATCTGAACTTAAAAACTTAAAGTCTCAATTTTTTACCCAACCCCTTTTTACAATACCATAGGCTAGTATATTTTACACACTTTATATTTTTTTCATCAAATTTTTCATATTTATAATTTGTTTACCATTGTGACGAAGTACATTTTTGGGTACTTCGCCACAATGTACATATATATATAATAAGTCCTATAGATTAATTATAAGTTTATACTCTGACTTGTTAGTATTTTCATAGGAACTAGTTCCCTTAGAGCATCTCTAAATCAGACCACCGCCAATACACACACACACACATACACATACATCGGGCCACCAAAGACAGAAACCAAGAAATGCAACGGGACTTACCCAAAAAGTCGCCAATTGCTACTGCGCAGTTTCCATTCTCGCTTACATACATATATACGCATATCACGCCATCCATATGTATATTTCTAATACGCCATACATACATATATACGCATGTCACGCCATATATATATGTATGTAGCAATAACCATTGCAACGGGACTAGCAAAAGAAGTCGACAGAGTTATTGCGCAGTTTCTTTTGTTCTAGAAACTTCTAGACGCCCAAGCTACGCATGCGTTACGGTAAATGCATCGATCGCGTCATCGCCAAAATGCGGTGGCAACTTTTGATTGGTCGCTGCCGACGTCAGCGACAAAATCAAAGGCCAAGGGCTGTCGAAAATTAAATCGACAGATCAGTTGAGCTAGGACCGAGCAAGAGATAAGTTAGAAACATTAAAAGTGCAGTGCGTGGACAAAATATATCGAGTGGAAGTAAAGTGTCCCCAACAGCCAAGATAATAATCACCAAGTAACAAGAATCGACAACAAAGTAATCCAGAAGACTACAGAGACACCAAGTTAAACAAAGTCACCAGATACAGAGCTAAGCAAGGGTGTGTACAGCGGGTGAGTCCAACCAGTGGCCAACAGGGCTACCCCCATAATCAGCTTATTAGGTCAGAGTGTGGTAAAACAATAGCAGGTTAGATATAAGTAGTGTTTAGGTCCGAGGGACATTAATAAACTTTATAATGTTTGACCCCGAATCTCAAAACCAGTCTTAATGATTTCATCCTCAACGTTACATCCTGTCACTTTAGTTCCCTCTATTATCTAAATGTTTACGTACTGTACTTGCATGTAGTGTGTGTTTCGTAGTATTTGTATTTTATGTAGGGAGCCATGTAAATCATATTAATCTTAGTCAATGTCCGGGTGACACCCTAATTGACTAGGATAATATGATTTGTCTAGTGCTACCCGACTAAGAACTTTATCAGACCAATGTCCGGGTGACACCCTAGTTGATCTGATGAAGATTCTTGGGCCATTAGTAGTTCGTTTGTACTTGTAGCGATTCGGGATAATTCCTATTTTATTTAAGCCAATGTCCGGGTGACACCCTAGTTGACTTAAATAATAGGAATTATCCAACGAGTCGCAACTGGATAATTCAAACAGGCCAAGGTCCGGGTGACACCCTACTTGACCTGGTTGAATTGCCTGGGCTAATCCCAACGTGTTTGTTTCTCAAGTCGATGTCCGGGTGACACCCTAGTCGGCTTGATACCCTTCCCTTGTGTTTGTTAATCGTTTAGTAGACGTCGATCACCCTACTCCTTTCCCTTTTCCCTCCTCTGTTAGGTATAGTTAAAGCAATCACCGATTAGAGCAAGCCAACTCTGGATATGGCTATGCTCCCTTTCCTCCGTCATCAAGTCCGGGTTTCTTACATAAATTTTCTGTGTAGGAAAGGCCCTGGGGAGACTGGGAGTTGTACCCCGGCCTGGAAAAACTTCCTTACAGATGGCGCCCGAGCAGGGACCCGCGACTTGATTGACATTATTATTTTTATACATTTTTATATATAAATAATTTCTTTATAAAGGATTTCATCTGTGTGGAATAAATACCCACCATAACCCAAATCATGCTAACCTATATGCCTAACAAAATTCCCTTTCAGCAATATAAAAGAAATTTTTGAAATAAATTAATTTTTTTTTTTTATTGTGTTTTAATATATGCATGCTGGCAAATCACAGAGTATCCCAAGTGCACCATAAGTCAATTACATTGTTCACATACCCCGCATGAAAGCCCCGCCAGCAAGAATTCAATTTAAAAAGTCAACGATAGATCTGTCTAATCACCGACATAGCTAAGTCACCCAGCAGAGTCAAGATAGAGTAACCAGTAGAATCAACGACAGAAAATTAGTTTTAAGCAAGCCAGCGATAGAACTAAGTACAAAACCATCGTCATAGCTAACATACTCAGCAGAGTCACGGTAGAGTACTTAGTATAATCAACCCCCAGGAATTTAGTTGTAAGTGAGTCAACGATAGAACTAAATACAAAATCATTGACATAGCTAATAGACTCAGCCGAGTCGTGATCAAATAGACAGCAGAATCATCGACAGACAATTCATTTAGCAAGCACAGTTAGAATTTAAAAATTGCAGGCAAGTCAAAGAGAAACAGAAAAACGCGGCAGCGAAGCCCCGTTTCGAATTCATGCGATGGTACAGTCACAGCAAAGTATCATAGAAAAACCAAAATTCATATACCGCACATAGCAACCAAAGACTCTAGCATTTTTTTTTGTCTCCTTCTCCCACACTGAATTTTTTTGATGAGGAACAGAAGGGGGGGTCTCCTGCTTGGTTCCTATTGGTCGACTTCGCATCGCTATACACATTACCAATGTACAAAGCATAGCAGTAACGGCGAACATTAAAATAAAAGAAACTGCAATTAATAACTATAAGAATAATTGCAGCTTCTGGCACAAGCAGAGCAACTTCTATTTGGAGCAGATGGAAGTACAAGAGTCACCAGGAAGACGTCAACCAGAACAGTCGATCCTACTCCCGTCAAGGATTCATCAAGCAGACTTCAACGCAGGCAGTCCAAGGATACACAAGAGGATAGTCAAGAGTCCTTAAATAAAATCAACAGTGATCAACAAGGATATCCAAAGTCAATCAAGGATCAACCAACGATATTCAAAGACAACCAGGACTAACCAACGATATTCATCGCCAACCAGGATTAACCAACGATACGCAAAGTCAACCAGGATTAACCAACGATACACAAAGTCAACCAGGATCAATCAACGATATAACAAACCAGCCGAGAATACTTAGTCATCAGTCCTCAAGGACACCCCGAGTCAAGAAACCTACGCATAGTCAACAAGTTATCAAGGATACCCAGGATAATTAGCCCGTGGCAATATTTATCATTTATTAAAATTAAACACCGCCTGTTTAATTAATTGTTCAATTTCAGCAACGTTCTATTTGGATACTCTAGCAACATGGGTGTCAAATGGATCACGTATCGCCGAAAAGCTGAACTAGAAAATTTCTTTACGGAATTTGGATTAACACAAGGCGGCACCGTGGAAGAAATGCGCAGCCGATTTTCCAGTTTTGCCTCCAGAGAAGACCATAAACCAGACGTGCTTGCACGCCTAGCAGAATTAGAAGCCCACTATGGACAGACGGCAACCATCGACAAGAGCCTGGATATTAAACCACGATCACGTTCTGTATCTCCCGCAAGGTGCACAGAGCATGCAATCGAGATCGAGATACCCAGGAATCAGGACATTGACAGAAGAGCTTCACCAGCACCCGCATGTCCACCACAAGCAACCACAGCAGGCATGTCAACTACACTACGAACCACGGAAAACCTCAGCCCATCGACCATAGCAGATAAAGTGTCCAAATGGGGCATTAGCTTCGATGGGACAACCGATCCACTTTATTTTCTGGAAAAATTGGAAACACGTGCAGCCACGTATCGCATCCATACTGAGTCATTACCAAGAATGATGTCAATTATTTTATCCGGCCGAGCCGAAGGATGGTGGCAAACCAGCGGATTACTAGAATCATCCTGGCTGAGCTTCAAGCAAGGATTTCTGGAATTTTTCTTGCCACCCCGATACTTCGAAAAACTGGAGGATGCTATTCGAACCAGAAAACAACGCACAGATGAACCATTTAAACAATATTTGGTCGAGCTTCGTCTCATGATGCGAAGAGCCAATTATACCGGACCACAAGAATTGGAACGCATCTATGACAACCTACATCCCGAGTACCAGCTGTACACTCGTCGCAGGGATTTTCAAGATTTAACCGAGCTAACACGGTTAATTGTCAACTATGAGGTCATACGAAGCCAAAGTTCCACAAGTTTTACAACTTCTTTTAATTCCCAGGTCAATATGTCCTCTGCCTACGACAACCAGGTTCAACAATTCTTAGATGTACCCCGAGCTGAGCCACGCAAGAACAGGATTAACAACAAGTCCACCTATCAGCCTGGGGCTGGACGCCAAGCCAACAGATCCAACGTCTACCAACTGGCGGACACACGCGTAGATACGCAACGCGCCTGCAGGAATTGCAGCGAACATGGACATTTTGCCCACCAATGTACCAACCGACGCAGACTTTTCTGCTGGGAATGCGGAAGAAGAGGCATTCGAACCATCGAATGCTGCAAACGTTCGGGAAACGCCGAGCGCATTTGTTTGAACGGGGATCAAACAAAGGAAGCGCCAAATCATCCCCAAGTATAAGCCGACTTCAATTTGCTGAAGGACGCCTGCTAGCATTAATACAAATCAATGGTCACGAGATAAACGCAACGTTGGACACCGGAGCTACAAGAAGCTTCATCAGCCATTCTTTGGCACAACAGGTATCAGCCACAGAAGACTGGAAACAAATACGCGCCGCTATCAACTTAGCCGACGGATCTCGCAAGGAGATCACCCAAGCCATCGAAGCCGACGTGTGGTTAGGAATATCACACACCAAGTTACCATTGTTAATTCTACCAGGCATTATGGACCAGATCATTCTGGGTTCAGATTTCCTCCGTGGTATTGGTACCACGATCCAATGCGGAGAAAATTTCATCAGATTGGAACCTACTGCAACACAGTCCAATGGAGCATTCACCCGAGTTGATACTATCACAGAGTCTAGTATCAGGCCACCGATCAAGTCGACGATAATTACCAGACGTGACCCACAGCCCAAGTTAACCACAGATGACCCAACGGTCTACCAAAAGAACAAAAGCCCAACTGAGAGTTGGACCAGACGTGCAGCTCTACCTCCCCCATCTGACCATGCGATAAGGAACAACCCCTTCCGCAAACAAGTAGAAGGAAGCCGCTCACGTAAGTCAACGAAACTTAATCTAATAACCACAACACTGCCAGTGACCCCCGAAGATACTAAACCAAGTGAACCAGCAATGCATGAATCCCCATCCCCGATCGAAGACCCTAGCTCAACTCAACTTATAGAAGAATTTTTGGCACAAGAGCTGCCTAAATTCGACACTTTAAAAGGTGTCACCCACATAGCCGAGCATGTTATCACAATGAAGGACGACCGTCCCATTAAACAGAGATATTACCCCCGTAATCCAGCACAGCAGAAGATCATCAATGATACCGTAGACCAGTTACTGATGGAACGCCGCATAGAACCATCCAAAATCCCACACAGCGCCCCCATCGTATTAGTGGGTAAGAAAACTGGTGACATGCGCATGTGTATAGATTTCAGGCAACTCAATGCCCAATCTATACGATCCGAAATGGATCCTTTTGCTTTCGCCTACCTAGACGACATCATCGTTGTAGGCAGCACACTGGAGGAACACATGACGCATCTACGAGAAGTTTTTCGCAGGCTACGAGAAGCTAACTTGCGTATAAACCAAGCAAAATGCAGGTTCTTCAAGCGCAGGATACAATTCCTCGGACATGTTATCAGTGAACAAGGGATTCACACGGATCCTGAAAAGGTAGCCGCGATGCCTAGGCATCGCCTCCTGGTATCGCCGCTTCGTTCCAGAGTTCTCCAACGTCGTTCAGCCTATCACTAAATTGCTGAAAAAGAATGCCAAGTGGAATTGGGATCGTGAGCAACAAGCCGCATTTGAAGAGCTGAAATCTCGACTAACTTCTGCTCCCATATTAGCTTGTCCTGATTTTAATTCCAAGTTCTATTTACAGACCGATGCCAGCGATTATGGATTGGGTGCAGTCTTGACCCAATACCAAGAAGGTACAGAACGAGTAATAGCGTATGCCAGCCGACGACTACTTGCTCCCGAGGAAAACTACTCAGCAACTGAGAAAGAGTGCCTCGCCATCGTCTGGGCAATACGCAAGATGCGCTGCTATTTAGAAGGCTACCGATTCGAAGTTATCACGGATCATCAGGCCCTTAAATGGCTCAACTCCATAGATAATCCAACAGGACGCATCGCTCGTTGGGCCCTCGAACTACAACAATACGAGTTCGACATCCAGTACCGCCGAGGGAAGCTAAACATAGTAGCGGACGCCCTCTCTCGACAGCCCTTAGAGGTGTTAAACAGCATACAGGATACCCTGCCAAAGTGTACATGGTGGCGTAAAATCAAACGCCAAATCGATGAACAACCTGACCAGTTTCCCGACTATCGATACGAAGGTGATCAACTCTACCGTAGGAGAGATCACCACCCAGAAGAAGATGACCCCATTCCATGGAAGCTATGTGTACCAAAGGAAAACCGAGAACGAGTACTACAGGAATGCCACAATGAACCCACAGCAGGGCATTTAGGAATCAGGAAAACAATAATCAGAATAGCCCAGAAATACTATTGGCCTGGATTCTTCCGTGACGTCACACGTCATGTTCGCAGCTGCATACAATGCCAACGATACAAAGTAGATCAAACAAAACCAGCAGGAAAGATGTTCACCCGCCAAGTCAAGGAACCATTTAGCATAGTATGCACGGATTTTGTCGGCCCTCTACCCCGGTCGAAACAAGGTAACACAGTCTTGTTAGTCTTTCTAGATGCCTACAGTAGATGGGTGGAGCTCATACCTTTGCGTAAAGCTACCACTACTGCATTGGAAAAGGCTTTCCGAGAAAGAATCATAGCACGATTCGGAACTCCACGTACCCTCGTCTGCGACAATGGAACGCAATTCACCAGTAAATCATTCAAAGAACTTTGTAACAGAGCTGGAGTAGAACTTCAGTACACCGCGCCGTATACCCCACGGCAGAACCCCACGGAAAGAGCTAATCGAACTATCAAGACGATGATAGCTCAATACCTAGGAGAAGACCAGAGCAATTGGGATCAACTACTCCCCGAGTTCACATTAGCTATCAACTCAAGCGTCTGTGATTCAACAGGATTCACCCCAGCGTTTCTAGTGTTGGGCAGAGAACCACGTATTCCTGGAGCATTATACGACGAAACTACCCCTGGTCTAGGAACACCGCCATGGTCACCCGAATCCCGAGCACAACGCATGGCCGACGTATTCAAATTGGCCCAGACCAACATGCAGCAAGCATCATTAGACCAAAGCCGGCACTATAACCTACGACGCCGAGAATGGAGACCAGCCGTTGGCGATCTGGTCTTACTTAGACAACACCATTTGTCTAAAGCAGCAGAAGGCTTTGCAGCCAAACTGGCCCCGAAGTTTGACGGGCCCTACAAAGTAATCAAGTTTATTTCCAGAAACATAGCCCGCCTACAAGAAGCCCATGGAAGACAACGACGCACAGCAAGCATAGATGACCTCAAACCATTGCAACAAACAGAGGCCCAGCAGACATCCCCATGAATCAGAAGAAGCCAATATACCAGAGATGAGTCAACTCACAGGGGCCACTTGATGGAGAGTGTGCTCTCCCAACGTCCCTGTCCCCCTAAGGGGGAATCTCTGCAACGTAACCCGAGGGCGCTTCGCGCCAACAGGCAAGAGTAATCGTGAACAACGTTCATGGTTAATTTAAGTTAGTATGTAATCCTAGTTTTAAGATATCTCCCTTTGTAAACCACACTGATAGGGTAATAGGGCATCATAGTTAGAGTATTGCAAGTCAGAGTATTTAATATATATTTTTCCACAGCAGCATGGTTACCCCTAGTATTCAGTAGCGCCGATTATCACATATACTGAATGCCAAGCAGAGTTATACCCCAAGCTGAGTTATACCACAAGCAGAGTTATATCCCAAGCAGAGTTATACCCCAAGCAGAGTTATACCCCAAGCAGAGTGATACCACAAGCAGAGCTACACTACACGCAGAGCTATACAACACAGAGTTATACTACGCAGAGAGTTATACAACCCGAAGAGCTATACTAATCCACAGAGCACAGGAATTCTACGAGATCGGGACAGGAAAGTCCCACATAAATCCTAAGAACAACGATGCAGCGTTCACCCCGGCCCTTTTTCGTCTCACGCACTCCGAAGTAAAGGGGGGGTGTGACGAAGTACAATTTTGGGTACTTCGCCACAATGTACTCTGACTTGTTAGTATTTTCAAAGGAACTAGTTCCCCATCAGAGCATCTCTAAATCAGACCACCGCCAATATACACACACACACACATACACATACATCGGGCCACCAAAGACAGAAACCAAGAAATGCAACGGGACTTACCCAAAAAGTCGCCAATTGCTACTGCGCAGTTTCCATTCTCGCTTACATACATATATACGCATATCACGCCATCCATATGTATATTTCTAATACGCCATACATACATATATACGCATGTCACGCCATATATATATGTATGTAGCAATAACCATTGCAACGGGACTAGCAAAAGAAGTCGACAGAGTTATTGCGCAGTTTCTTTTGTTCTAGAAACTTCTAGACGCCCAAGCTACGCATGCGTTACGGTAAATGCATCGATCGCGTCATCGCCAAAATGCGGTGGCAACTTTTGATTGGTCGCTGCCGACGTCAGCGACAAAATCAAAGGCCAAGGGCTGTCGAAAATTAAATCGACAGATCAGTTGAGCTAGGACCGAGCAAGAGATAAGTTAGAAACATTAAAAGTGCAGTGCGTGGACAAAATATATCGAGTGGAAGTAAAGTGTCCCCAACAGCCAAGATAATAATCACCAAGTAACAAGAATCGACAACAAAGTAATCCAGAAGACTGCAGAGACACCAAGTTAAACGAAGTCATCAGATACAGAGCTAAGCAAGGGTGTGTACAGCGGGTGAGTCCAACCAGTGGCCAACAGGGCTACCCCCATAACAAGTTTATCAGGTCAGAGTGTGGTAAAACAATAGCAGGTTAGATTTAACTAGTGTTTAGGTCCGAGGGACATTAATAAACTTTATAATGTTTGACCCCGAATCTCAAAACCAGTCTTAATGATTTCATCCTCAGCGTTACATCCTGTCACTTTAGTTCCCTCTATTATCTAAATGTTTACGTACTGTACTTGCATGTAGTGTGTGTTTCGTAGTATTTGTATTTTATGTAGGGAGCCATGTAAATCATATTAATCTTAGTCAATGTCCGGGTGACACCCTAATTGACTAGGATAATATGATTTGTCTAGTGCTACCCGACTAAGAACTTTATCAGACCAATGTCCGGGTGACACCCTAGTTGATCTGATGAAGATTCTTGGGCCATTAGTAGTTCGTTTGTACTTGTAGCGATTCGGGATAATTCCTATTTTATTTAAGCCAATGTCCGGGTGACACCCTAGTTGACTTAAATAATAGGAATTATCCAACGAGTCGCAACTGGATAATTCAAACAGGCCAAGGTCCGGGTGACACCCTACTTGACCTGGTTGAATTGCCTGGGCTAATCCCAACGTGTTTGTTTCTCAAGTCGATGTCCGGGTGACACCCTAGTCGGCTTGATACCCTTCCCTTGTGTTTGTTAATCGTTTAGTAGACGTCGATCACCCTACTCCTTTCCCTTTTCCCTCCTCTGTTAGGTATAGTTAAAGCAATCACCGATTAGAGCAAGCCAACTCTGGATATGGCTATGCTCCCTTTCCTCCGTCATCAAGTCCGGGTTTCTTACATAAATTTTCTGTGTAGGAAAGGCCCTGGGGAGACTGGGAGATGTACCCCGGCTTTAAAAAAAAAATATTTTTTTTAAAAAAATTTTTTATATTTTTTAAAAAAAAAAAAAAAAAAAAAAAAAATATTAAAAAAATTTTAAAAAAAAAAAAAAAAAAAAAAAAAAAAAAAAAAAAAAAAAAAAAAAAAAAAAAAAAAAAAAAAAAAAAAAAAAAAAAAAAAAAAAAAAAAAAAAAAGGGAACGCCGAACGGATCCAGTGATTAGACAGGCAAAACAGGCAGCCGATAGTCAACGTAGGTCGACCCGTAGGAGAAATTCAGAATATAGAGCCAACGAGCAAGTACAAAATATTATTCGGCGTTTGAGATGCGGTTCACCAGAACCGGTAATGGAGTCCAATTTTTGAAATTGTTTATGAGTAGTTTTTTAAGTTCCACCCAGGTTAAAGGTTGATACCTCATAATTAGGAGGTGGGCATTTCCCGAAGTTAGCTGCTTAATGTTTTGGAAAATTCTGGTCTGCTGCTCCAAATTCATCGTTGGGTACGCCGATAAAAGATGTTCAATTTGGTTTAAAAATTGGGCGAGCTTTCCTTCGCCGTTAAATCGCTCGATGGAATTTAGGGAATATAACAAATCCCGTAGAGCATCAGGTGATAGGGATACAACGTCTTCCTGTTCGTTCGGCATGATGAAGAATTTTTTTCTTGTTGATTTTTTTGTTCTTATATTGTTCCGCACGAAATATGTTATGAGTCACTGTGTATATATTTATTTATATTTCTTTTCTATTGTTATATTTTTTTTTATAAAAATGGTGACTTCGCATTTGCACACACAATTTATATTTTTCAATGTGGATTGCAGGGATCAAAAGATTTGCAATGCCGGGACATATACACTGTTCGTAGTGATTTTAATTCACTACCTAGTATTTCTATTGTCCAAAGGATCAATATTTAATCAAAATACTAGATTAAACCCTTAAGAGCAATGGGTTTGTTTTCGCGGATAATTATCAGAGGTAACTTTAACACAGTTACTTATTAATTATCCTACCGACTGCGCCAATAACGTTTACTTACTGATGTACGTTCATCAAAATAAAGTAAACCGAGTTTTAAGTAAATTGAATTTTATTTATGACCGTAAAGTCGCTTGGTTACTTAAGAACGAAAAGTACAGAGTTTGGTCTCGCATTTTGAGACTCTAAATATTAAAGTATATAAGAGTGTTAGTATATAAGTGCAATATGATTTGAGCACTTTGTTTATGGTATATAAGTGCAATATGATCTGAGCATGGTTCTTAAAAATGCTTGATCAGCAATTCGTGAGTCTAGGATACAAGTCGTAGATAGGTTTGGCGTTTGAAGTTAATTCTATAACGTCACTACATATATGTATGTATGTATATGTACGAATGTACAAAATCTATTTGGATGTTTCACAAGAGGATTACCGATTTATGTTAAACCATTTTAATTTTATATTGGGCCGCTACATTGCATTTCGATTTAATGTAAAGGGTTTGGTGCATAACTTTACTTTAAATATATAGGTGCATTTTTTCCGGCATTTAAAATTGAGTTAACTGATATTGCGTACTCTTATTTACATATAAAATGTATCTCTTAATTTTTTGTCAACTATATATATAGATTTACATACATGAAAATGTGGATTTACTTATCTTTTTTTGGGAGAATACGCGCTTAGAAAGGGGCTGCGACATTTAGAGAGCCTGCTCTTTAATAAACAGTTAGGATCAAAAAACGTTGCTGTCAAATATGTAACTTTTTTAATAGGTTTGGGGTAAAACCACATATCAGGAATAACCCCAACAAGTACCTGTTTAAAAAAAGATGCTAAAAAGGTTTCGCAAAAATTTCATTAAATAAAAAGGGTGGTACCTGTTTCGTAAGTTGCCTCGGAAATACCGCGATCATAATATCCCGCACCTGCACCAAACGATGTACCTGAGTTTGAGGTTTGTTGGGCGGTGAAAAACCCATTTTTTAATTCGTTACCTAATAGATAAACTTTTTTGTGGATTCGCGAGGTTCCGGCGAATCATTCTAAATCCTATTCTTAAAGTGTAAACATCGTTTTTTGTGATTGTTTTTCTTCATTGTGTTGTGAATAAAATAAAATAAATAAGAAAGTGAATCGTGATTATCCAAAAAGTCAGTAAATAGTATTGCTTCAAAGTGCGTTCTTTGCTTTAAACTATCGCGCCGCGAGTGTTTTTGTGTCAAAAAGTTCTGTTGTTTCCACGATCGCTACTTTTATTGAAAAATTGTGAGTCAATCCTTTAATTTTTTTTTTAATTTTTTCTTTTGATTCAAAAAATTGTTTTTTTCAAAACATTCCTGATTTTTTTTATTTTACTTAATCATTCAAACATTTTTCATCCATAATACCACATACATATAATACTTCCAAACAATTTTTTCATTCTTTTCTTCTATTACACCCATTTATTTTATAATCTGAACTTAAAAACTTAAAGTCTCAATTTTTTACCCAACCCCTTTTTACAATACCATAGGCTAGTATATTTTACACACTTTATATTTTTTTCATCAAATTTTTCACATTTATAATTTTTTTACCATTTACATATATATATTTTTTTTTCAAATTCTATTTTTTCAATTTTTTTACTCTTTTTCTCGAAACTACAACTTAATTTAACAAATTTTTTGAAGATTTTTGATCATATTCGGTTAGATTTTTTATCGTTCAATATTATGCCCCGTTTAAATAGACTTTCAGCTTCTCAGCAATCTCAGAGAAGGAGATTAAGAAATAGGAGTAATAGGAATAATGATGAGTACGCAGAAATAGAAAGGCAAAGAAATGTAGAATATCGGGAGACGCGTAGGGCTAACTCAAGTATAGAAAATAGAGAAGAGGAACAGGCTCTTAATACTTTCCGTCGGTCAACTCGTAGGCAAAATAGGAACGTAAGATTAGAGAAGCAAGACCAAAATACAGCAGATCATAGGGAACGTCGAACCGATCCAATGTTTAGACAGGCAGCCGATAGTCGACGTAGGTCGACTTGTAGGAGAAATTCAGAATATAGAGCCAACGAACAAGAGCAAAATACAGAAAATCATAGGGAACGAAGAACGGATCCAGTGATCAGACAGGCAGAACAGTCAGCCTATAGTCGACGTAGGCCGACCCGTAGGAGAAATTCAGAATATAGAGCCAACGAACAGGAGCAAAATACAGAAAATCATAGGGAACGAAGAAAAGATCCAGTGATCAGACAGGCAGAACAGGCAGCCGATAGTCGACGTAGGTCGACCCGTAGGAGAAATTCAGAATATAGAACTAACGAACAAGAGCAAAATACAGAAGATCATAGCAAACGCCGAACGGATCCAGTGATTAGACAGGCAGAACAGGCAGCCGATAAGCAACGTAGGTCGACCCGTAGGAGAAATTCAGAATATAGAGCCAACGAGCAAGTACAAAATACAGCAGGGCATAGAGAACGCAGAACTGATCCAGTGATTAGGCAGATTGAGCAATTACAAAATACTGTGGAGCATAGGGAACGCAGAACGGATCCAGTGATTAGACAGACAGAACAGGCGGCCGATAGTCGCCTTCGGTCGACCCGTAGAAGAAATTCAGAATTTAGAGCCAACGAGCAAGTACAAAATACAGCAGAGCATAGAGAACGCAGAACGGATCCAGTGATTAGGCAGGTTGGGCAATTACAAAATACAGCAGATCATAGGGAACGTAGGACGGATCCAATGTTTAGGCAGGCAGAATAGGCGGCCGATACACAACGTCGGTCGATGCATAGGAGAAACTTACATAATAGAGAATTAGAACAGGCAGAAAACACATGGCGTAGATCGTTAGATAATTAATGAAAATAGAGCAGCAGAGAATAGGAGAAATGCATCTCGTAATAGGCAGGAACGTGCAATTGCTCTTCAGGATGTTAGAAACTCAAGTCGTCAACCAAATTTAGTAGCTCAGTTTGAAAAGTTTAATAGAATTGTAAAGCTAGGTCCTAGTCAGATTTGTTATTCGTGCAAAGGCCTATGGTTTCCCCACAAACTTAAATCAAAGTCCCAAACCCTTATAAAAAATACACATCAGTTTAGTCGTCCAATTTTGGATATTGCCGCACAGTTCCCTCCCACAAATGGTAATCTTACTTTTTGCTCGACCTGTTTTACACATATTTCGAGAGACACAAAAACCCAAATTTGCCATATCCCATGGTTTAGATTTTCCTATTCTGCCAGACTGTCTTAGGGGTATTAGCTCTTTAGAAGAACGCCTTATTTCTCCCCGTCTCCCCTTTATGGTTATTAAGTCCACAGGCCATGAACGCCAAAGCGCAATAAAAGGAGCTGTAGTTAACGTCCCGATTCCAGTTAGTAGTATAATCACTTCACTCCCACGAGCATTCAACGAGACCGAGGTTATTGAGCTCCACCTCAAACGTAGAATGGAATATGGTCATGATTTCATGGCTGAAACCATTAGGCCCGCTAGAATCGAAAGAGATTTTTAGTCATCACAGAGTTGTATAGGAAGCATAACATTACAATAAATGAGCAGAGGCTTAATTCTTTTGATTCTGAGAACGTCCCATTTTATGCTAGTGAGGAAGATAGGGAATTCGTACAGGAAATATTACATAGAAATGAGGAAACTTCTTCTGAAGATCAAATCCATCCTGAAGAGGAAGCCGAGGAACTCAATCCCGGTGGGCAAGAGACAATGTTAGAAAATATTCAGGTAGATGATGCCGGCATACAGAGAATATTAATAGCACCAGGTGATGGGCAAAGGCCGTTAGATTTAGTTTTAGATTCAGATTGCAAAGAATTATCTTTCCGAACTATATATGCCGGCACTAAAAGAAATACGTCAGCCAGTTTTGCAACCATAGTTAGATCTGAGCTTAGGAATGTAGATAGAAGAGGTTGCAGAACAGATAAATTGTTTTTCAATTACAAAAAGTTAGAAATGATTACAATACGCTGTGAGGAATATATAATATATAATATATTTATATATATACCTCACAAATGCGGCAAAGCATTAAGCCAGATACAGATATAAATAAATATAAGTCGTAAAAGCGGCTAATAATTAAAATAAGCGTTGGCCCAAAAAGGCAATTGCAAATTCATCTATGCTTCTAGAATATTTGAATTGCTCTGTGCCGTCTCTGTGAGTTAAATATATATTTATAATATTATATATCCTCACATTCCCCCTTTCTTCGGGAGCCAGTTGTAACGATCCTTTTTGGTCCTTACTTGCGGCAGAGCCGGATTTCAGGTGTAGGGGTACGACACAACAAATTTATTTTGTGCGCTGGTGAAATGAGAAGATATAGTTGGTTTTCTTTTAATAAAACGTTATAATTTTATTGTCGATTCGATTGGTGGATGTTAGTATGGCCAGAGAGCTTCTGCACGGGCTGTTAGTTTTGTGTTTGTGGCAATTGTGAATTCCACTCTGCACCGCTGGCACGCATGAAAACTTATCGACAGATTGTGTTTGGCTGTGGCAAGTGTTCCTACTGCCAGGATGACTCCTGGTCTTGCCTATCTACACTGTCGTCTGCGACGCTCCTATTATTCTGCTAGGAATACTCCTAGTCTTTTCCCACTATGCCAGGAATACTCCTGGTCTTCCTCAACTGTGCTAGGAATATTCCTAGTCTTCACCTGCCTGTGCCAGGAATACTCCTGGTCTTCCTTAACTGTGCTAGGAATACTCCTAGTCTTCACTAAATTGCTAGGAATAGCTCCTTGTCTTCAATGCTTTGCTAGGAATAGCTCGTAGTCCTTTATATGATGCTAGGAATAACTCTTAGTCTTTTATATCTTGCTCCTAGTCTTTTATATATTGCTAGGAATAACTCCTAGTCTTTTTATGATCCGCTAGGAATAGCTCCTAGTCTTGTGATCTGATAGGATTTGCTCCTAGTTTTTAATACTCTGCTAGGAATAACTCCTAGTTTTCCTACTTGCCACCAAAAACGATTCTGCCTTTAAATCTTCACTTGTAGCCAGGATACAGATGGATATCCTTTAATCGATCTGACTTGGCACGCCTTCGCTTTTGTTTCTTCACTTGTGTTTCACTTCGTTGTCCTCGCTTATGTACTTCACTTATTGAACCTTCACTTGTTGACCTTTCACTTGCACCTTGCTGGTCCAAGTGACACTTCGCTCGTCTCCTTCACTTTCTAACTGATGATCCCTTTGTCTCAGAAGTGTCTATTTATAGGCATCTTGACCCAGGGATGACGCGTGGTGGGATTACGTACCGTTGCCAGTACTTTTCCGCGCGCCAACTTTTGCCGCCCAAAACTTTCCATCGCTTTCTTTTGCCTTCGGCCTTCTCGGCCGATCCCGCAACGCAACTCTCCTGTTGCTATGCATGGTGAAATCACGCTTACGCCTCTCAGCTACAATCTTTGCTCTCTAACTTTGCCAACATCCACCCTTATATACTACTTAACAATGTTTGACTTATTCCTAGTTTCCCGCCCTTTTGATATATGCTTAAATATACTGAATCTATACTTAAATCAACTTAATAACTATATGACTACATCCCTCCCTTTATCTTTTGTATCTATATATACATAATTAATGCTCCGCATTAATGTATCACATTATCTTGTCCACATAACTACCAACAATGTTATGTTTATCCCATTCCATGAACTGTACGACGTTATATAGCTTTACATAGTATATTCTGCCTATCTATTTATATATATATACATATATATAAATATATATATTATCATTATATATTTAAATTTGGCGCCAATACCTCCAGTGCCTTTCAAACCTTTGCTTTGGACATGTTACATACCGCCTCTTCCGTTCTCCGTTACATGCCAACATTCCCGCTCCCAATCCACCCACACATGCGTAAGCCCGCTCACTTTGATGTTGCCGACAACCGAAAAGCAACCCCTCGCCTCCCCCGCTACGCATGAGCCGACTCTATAAGTCTCGTGCGTCGGTGGCTTACGCACGTGTGCTTGTGTGTGTTCGCTGTTGCGGTTCTATGCACTCCCAATGTAATGCACTCTCAGTGACTTATCTGTTTCTCATTGCATGTTACATATATTCGGCCTTTGCTTTGCCCATTTCTCATATGTAATTATGTTTGTGTGAATGTTTGCCAGTTTTAAATCACGCGATTTACATGTTTGCATTTTACTTTCGGTTCGATCGCACATTTCTTTCGTTTGCTTGTGTTCGATCGAACCTCCAGGTTCGTTTATATGTTTGAGTCAAACATGTAAACGCGCGCATAGATGAATTTGAAATTGCCTTTTTGGGCAAACGCTTATTTTAATTATTAGCCGCTTTTACGACTTATATTTATTTATATCTGTATCTGGCTTAATGCTTTGCCGCATTTGTGAGGTATATATATAAATATATTATATATTATATATTCCTCACAACGCAATAACACTTCGATTTGTTTACGAAAACATAGTGCTCCACGCGCAACTACAGTCTCTAACGTTCTTTGTGAGGATTATATAAATAATTTAATTAGCCATGATGAAGGTTATAGGGTTCTGAAGGGTATTCGCACGTCTCCAGCTCATTGGGAGGATGAGAAGAAAAAGGTAATGGCAATGATTCGCCAATTTGGACTCCCCATTTTTTTTTTATAACGTTGTCGGCAGCCGAGACGAAGTGGACTGAGCTTTTAGTGATTCTTAGGAAAACAGTAGATAGGGTAGAGATTTCAGAGGAAGAAGCAGAAAATTTACAGTTTAGTGAAAAGGCTCGTCATATTAGATCAGATCCAGTTTCTTGTGCTAGGTATTTCGAACATAGATTTAGGGAGTTGTTAAAAGTAATGAAAAGTCAGGAAGCTATCTTTGGACAGAATTTTGTAGTTAGGCATTATTGGCGCGTTGAGTTTCAGCAGAGAGGCCCCCTCATATTCACGGGATGTTTTGGCTGAAAGATGCCCCCCAAGTAGACCTAAATAATGAAGATTCCTTTTCACCCGTAATTGCTTTTGTTGACCAGTTCGTTTCCGCAGACATTTCGAATTCAGACTTAGCACCCTTTTTAGTGTACCAAACACAGACCCACAGTTTTACTTGCCGCCGAAAAGTTCAATCCTCCCATGCCCCAAACAGAAATTTTAAAGCCCCTTTCCGAAGAATTTGAAAATATTGTGCATCACAGACAAAATTTTCAGAAGCTTCAACAATTTCTAAATAGTAGTTTTCCCTCCGATATCGTTTCCCATTTGTCGAATTTTGAAAATTTTCTTTCGCATGAAAATGTGAACCTCAGCTACGAGGAATATATTTTTGCTGTTAGGTCTAGCTTGAAAAAACCTCAGAATTTTCTTAAAAGAAGTTTTGCAGATATTAGGGTAAACGCGTATAATAGCCATATTCTTTCTATGCAACGGGCTAATCCAGTTCATATTAGATCCGTATGCTTGTTGCAGTTACATAATTAATTATATAACTAAATCGTAAAGAGGCATTTCAAAGCTGATGCGGGAAGCCGTTGCTAGTGTTGAAAGGGGCAATTTAAGCATTAGGCAAAAGTTGCAATACATGTCACAAATTTATTTGCGGCACTGAGATATCTGCTCAGGAAGACGCCTTTTTTTGTTTAGGGATGTCTATGTCCAATATTAGCCACAAAGATAGATTTATAAATACAAATTTACCAGAATTTCGAGTTAAAATGCTCAAATCTAGACAGCAATTACAAAGTTTGCCTCAAGACTCAACAGACATCTTTGTAAAAGGGCTACTTGACCATTATGTAGAAAGGCCAGATATTCTAGAGGATTTGTGTTTAGCTGATTTCGCTGCCAATTATGAGTTTAGCATTAGATCTCGCCGAAATAATAGGAATGTTCAAGAAAATGAGGTTTCAGGAGCCAGCCTTCCTTTACGCGATGGAAGTGGATACATTTCGCATAGAAGGTGGCCTTACACAATTAGATTTAGGAAATATAATATTAACACAGATAGGCAGAATTACTTTAGGGAATTAGTAACGTTGTATTTTCCTTAGAGGGACGAACAGGTAGAGTTAGTTCAAAGAAATTGTGAGGAGTTTTATAGTGAGCATGAGCAAATTATTAGGGCCGGTTTTAATAGGTACAATGTTTTAGATGATTTGGAAGACGCGCTTAGAAGGGCTTTGGAAAATGAAAATAGGGATATCGAAAATCAATTAGAGGGTCAGGTCGTATTAGATGAAGAGTTTAGGGTTCTAGCTTTTCCTGAAATAAATTCTCAAGTCAACCTTTTAAATTTAAATGCCAATGACCAACCTGTAGATTCGGACAATGATATCCGTATTATAAAACTCCCCCCAATAGTTTCGCCAGAAAATTTGGCAAGTATTGTTAGGTCGCTCAATTTAAAACAAAAAACTTTTCTTACTCATGTACTTTATAATGCGAAAAACAATAAAGTTTTTCATGAATTCGTAGGTGGCGGTGCAGGTGTCGGCAAAAGTAGGTTTGTTTCTTCAATTTTTCAGTCCCTGTCTGTGGAGTATAATCGTAGAGTAGGAAACGACCCAACGACAGTTAAGATTCTCTTGTGCGCTCCCACAGGAAAGCTGCTTTCGGAATAGGAGGTTCCACCCTTAATTCCATGTTTTCCCTTCCCATTAATCAGTCTAGTTCTTCTTTTAGGGATTTGAGTTCTGACTTGTTAAACACTCTTCGAACTAGATTTATAGACCTCAAACTTTTAATTATTGATGAAATTTCAATGGTCGGTGCAAAAATGTTTTCCTTTGTGGACTCTCGCCTCAAACAAAATTTTCGCAACCGTGATTCTCTCTTTGGGGGCATTTCTGTCATCGTGTTCGGCGATCTCAGAGAACTACGCCCTGTAGGGGATCGCTGGATATTCCAATCCACATCATCTTCGCATGACCCTTATAGCATTCTTGTTGGACCTTTTCTGTGGGAACGTTTTAAGTTTTTTGAGCTCACGGAGATCATGGGTCAGCGAGACGACCAACCCTTTGCAATTGCATTGAATAGCATGGTATCAGGCCAAATGTCGCCAACTGATATTGAGTTATTTAGGACCAGAATTTTCGACGCTAGTCAAGTTCCTGATGAAGCAATTCATCTATTTCTTAGTAATAGGGAGACAGATTTTTATAACAGGGCAAAATTATCTTCTATTCCCACTGTGAAATACGTTTCAGTCGCTTTAGATTTTATAAAAGCTGCTCATCTTAGTGATGCAGCTAAAAACAAGTATTTAGAAGATGTGAAGGGTTTTAAAACTTCTGATACTCAGGGTTTCTGTGGTCAGCTTATTTTAAAAACGACTGCCAAATATATGATGACAGTTAATGTAGATACGGCAGATGGTCTCGTGAATGGAGCCACGGGTACCTTAATTGATATTGATTTAAGTTCTTCCCACAGTTCTTTGGATAAAGTTTTTAGATGATAGTGTAGGAGTGAATGCTCGAGCTAAGTTTCGCCATCGTGCCCAAAATTCATGGACCCCAATTCAGAAAACAGTAAAAAGTCAGATCTAATGAGCAAGTCACAATTGATAGGAAACAGTTTCCGGTTATACCTGCAGAGGCTATAACTATTCATAAAAGTCAGGGTGCTACGTATGAAAAAGTGGTGGTCCACACAAGTTCAGGAATGCAACGTGAGGCGTTGTATGTAGCATGTAGTAGGGCAACTAGTGCCGCAGGGCTTTATATTGTCGGACAGTTTGTCCCCCCTAGATCTGGCCAAGATTCTGCAGCTGAACAAGAACTGCAAAAACTACGTACCGAAAAAGCTCTTCAAACCCATTTGGATCCCCTATTTAACAGCTCCAATTTAAATATCTTCTTCCATAACACGGAAAATCTTCATTGTCATTTTAATGATATTATTTCAAATCAGCTTATGCTGCAGTCCTCTATTTTATGCTTTGTTGAGGCTTCTACATATGCTAACGAAGCATATGAAATTCCTGGCTATTCCATTGCAGTACGTTTGGACTGCCCCTCATTGGCAAGCGGTGCTCGACCTAAAAGAGGTATTGCCATATTTATTAAAAACGATTTGCTGGAGAATACCAGTCTTTGTTCAAGTGGTCGATATTATGCTAGATCAAATTGCTTGTTTGAATTGTCCTTTTAAAATACAAGTCTCTAGGAATTCTAATAATTTATCGTAGTCCGACATACCCAATGCCAAAGTTTAAGGTTGAGTTCGAGAGGTTAGATCAGGATTTTTCTAATATATTAGACAACAGTGCCATTATTTTAGGAGATTTTAATATAAACCTTCAGTCCCTTTCAGGTAGTGGTAGGAATGTCTTTCAGTTTCTGAGCAGTAAAAATTATAATTCTCTTTTGGATTTGAATACGTCCACCACCAATGGTTATCCCAATATTGACTGGGCGTTTTCAAATATTTCTAGCAGTAGATCCAGTGCGCGTATATTTGACACGATATATAGTTATCATAGAGGAATTTCAGTTAGCATTAAAGATTTGTAATTGCGTATTTATTAGGTAGCGTTTTGTGTTAGTTAAATATATGTCAGGTTCGCTTCGACGTTGTTGTTTTCCATTACTTGCCTTTTAATAACGAGTTCCCTTAGCGTTAGCTTCCAGAATTTTTATGACTGCTTTCTCGAGATTTGCTGCCCTTTTTATACCCAATTTCAGACTAGACGTGTCTGAAGGCATATGCAGCCATCTCACTCTCACTAAGCAATACTAGGGACCACGTTCAGCAATAACTATTTCGTTCTCACTCATTTAACCATTCGAACCTTCAACTCGACAGTTCGACTTACACCTATAGACGTGCATTTTGCACAGTCATTCTAACCAACAACAATGCTATAGAATATTACTAATACTTTCATAACCATTTGACATATCCTCCGAACCTTGCAACTAAATGTGTACAGAAATACTTGGCAACCCCGTAGAGACCCACTGAACCAGTAAACTGACGACACTACGAGAACGGAATCATTAGCTTCAGTTTCTCAACGACACGACACGGCCATCCTGACAATTACACGTCCTCGTGTACCATAACAATCTTTTAACATAGCGTATTTGTGGTTTATTCTTTGTCTTAACTTAGTTACATTAGAGTTCTCGTTTCATATACTTTGTTTGCAACAGTTTATCCTATTTAAATTTTACATAGAGATTTCTCTTAATAACTCTAAACACTATTTCTAATAATACCGCACATGGGTCTTCCGCCAGATATCAATATCGGTTTTTCAGTAACCGCCCATCGTCCCACCTGGACGGATAGCTCATCGTCCCACCTGGACGGATAACACTTCGTCACATTTGACGGATCTCTCATCGTCTCACCTAGACGGATAACACCTCGTCAATTCTGACGGATTACTCATCGTCTCACCTAGACGGCTAACACCTCGTCAATTCTGACGGATTACTCATCGTCTCACCTAGACGGATATCTCATCACCTTGCTTTGGTGGAAAACTCAGCGTCCTACCTGGACTCATTGGCGGGTAATCTCATTATCACAAACATCCAACTCATTGGGCACACTACTATCTGGCATTTTTCGAATATTCTCATGAGAATATTTGTACATCCGATTATTTATTAACGATTTCAACAAGTATCTATCACCATCTAGAACATCAATTACTTGAAACGGCCCACGGAATTTAGGATCTAGCTTTGTTTGTTGTCGCTCTTCATTCTTCAACAGTACATGGTCACCAACTCTGTGCCTAACAACGGCTGCTTTATTTTTGTCAAATCTCAATTTATCGTACAACGCTAAAGCCTTCATATTGTCACTAGCGCGAGATCTAACACTTGTTAAGTCTACCTCAATTTCAGTTTCGCATGGCGGAACCAATCCCAACGGTCTAGCCTCTTTTCCTATTAGCATCTCCAGAGGACTCGCTTTTGTTACACTACTAACTGTGCAATTTATTGCAAGTTGTACCTCTCCGAGAGCATCTTGCCAGGACCGTTGACCCGATTCCACAGCAGTTAGTAAACCTTTAAGTGTTTTCATTACACGCTCGGCCTGACCGTTTGCTCGGCTTGCGCCCGTTGCAATTAGATGCAGTTTCATGTTTTGTGAGGAACAGAATTCCGAAAATCTCGAACTGGAGAAACATCTGCCTTGGTCTGCTATAATACGATTTGGTACTCCAAATAAAGAAATAGATGATTTCATTGCATTCACGCAACTTTCTGCATCCAGTTTAAGGGTATGATACAAATAAACAAATTTTGTAAAACTGTCAATTTGAACGATGACGTACTCTTTTAAATCACTTTTACCACTAAGTTTTCCCGTTATATCGATATGAATAGTATGCCAAGGCATACTGGTTTTGGGAATTGGATGAAGCTCAACTTGCACTTTCCCGGAAGGGGACTTGGCTGTTCTGCAAGTTATACAATTATCAACAAATTTTCGAACATATTTGTTCATTTTATCAAACCAATAAAACTGATATACTTTTTCTAATGTCTTTTTCCACCCGAGATGCATAATCGATTCATGCACTTGATTAATAACCGACCATTTAAAGGCACGTGGCACAACTGGCAAACAACGAGCTCTTCCGTTTTTTTAAATTTTGCGATGTAACAAACCCTTTCTTAAATCATATGTTTTGCTTAAGTCTTCAGGAAGTTCTTCAGACTTTAATTTGGCTACGATTTCTACTATCTCAAGGTCTAATCGCTGTTCAGCAAGGAGCCAATCACTAGAAATTTCAGCCAAATTTACACGTTTTTCATTTACTTGTTCTACGACTAAGCGCGGTTCCGAAGGCAACGGATTCCTGGACAGAAAATCAACATGAGACATATGTTTTCCTGGTCTATATTGAATATCAAAATTAAACGATTGCAAATACGCCCACCAGCGGTGAACCCTAGGAGTTAGATCCATTTTTGTGCGAGACGCTTTTAAAGAGTTGCAATCAGTATAGACTACAAACTCACGTCCAAGCAGATAATGACGAAAATGCTTTATAGATTCGACGACTGCCAAAGTTTCTAGTTCGTAAGAGTGGTACCTAGACTCAACAGGGGAAGTTGTTTTACTATAGTACTCCACTACGTGGGGTCTATTGTTGATCCTGTGCAAGAGCATAGCACCATAACCACAGGAACTCGCATCTGTATGCAATTCTATCGGGTACTGTGGGTCGAAAATGACCAAAACTGGCTTAGTTGTGAGGATGGACAATATTTTTTTTCTAACCTCCTCCAACTGAGGATTCCATGTTACATCACCCTTTCCCGAAGTCAGACTATATAAAGGTTTCATAATTTGGGAAAAATCACGTACAAACTTGCGAAAGTATGAAGCTAGACCAATAAACTGTCTTACACCAGTAACACTTTTAGGTGGAGGCAAAGCGCTCAATGCAATAATTTTTCGTGAGTTTGGTCGAATTTCTCCTGCTCGCACTTCATATCCTAAATACTGAACAGTTGTTTTCATAAAGCTACATTTGCTTATGTTAAAAGTGAAACCGGCTTTCGTTAGGATCCCTAAAACTATTTTTAGTCTTTCGAAGGCCAACTCCTTAGTTGGTGCCACCACCATTATGTCATCCATATAGACGATTACATAAGAATGTGCAAGTTCACCTAGCGCCATCATAACCGCACGCTGGAAAACGGAAGGCGCATTTTTAAGCCCAAATGGCATTGTCAGAAATTCGTATTGGCCGTCAGGAGTTACAAAAGCAGTGTATTCCACGGATTCAGGATGGATCGGAATTTGGTGAAAACCGCTGGCCATATCTAAACACGTAAAATAATTGGCCCCTCTTAATCTAGCAATTTGGTCGCTAATAAGCGGCAACGGAAATTTGTCGGCGATTGTGTTTGAGTTTAATGCCCTATAATCTACACAAAGGCGGTCTGATCCATTTTTCTTTTTTACCAGCAATATAGGGCTCGCAAAAGGAGAGCAACTCGGACGAACAATATTACACTTTATTAATTCACTCACTTTTGCTCGGACTATCTCCCTCTCATCCGGACTAAGTCTATAAGGCCGCCGTTGCACTGTTTTGCTATGGTCAATCAAACGAATTTTCATTTCCCCTGTAGTAACTCGTGTACATGGTATACCCTTTACAAACGCGACTGAATAATTGTTTAGTAATTTAATTAAATCATCCTTCTCTTTGCCATACAATTCGGTATCAATGTCGGTCAAGGTGACCACTTGTTCAGACGGAGTACAAATATTCACAGATTTTGACTTAACAATTTCAAACTTTGTGGCTGTCATGACAATGTTAAAACCCTGGTTGAGGATTTCTCTTCCAACAACAAAATCATTTTTTAAATATTGATCCTGGACAACATGAAAGAGAATTTCTAACATGTTTCCATCTATTGATACATTGCTCAAAATCTGCAACGTACTATAGATACCGGCATCACCGATACCCTTGAGCACTACTACATTGTGTATACGTTTGCCCGATAACTTATTACTAATCTTATCTCTAACTAGAGAACATTCTGCCCCAGAGTCAAAAGTAATTGGGTAGATCTCACCTCGCTGTGTCATACATCCTTTTGGCTCGGACACGGAGCACTGGTTTACCGTCTTCGGATATATGAGTGTCTTCTTTGCAGCTGCCTCCTTATTTGTACATTGATTTGCAAAATGTCCTGGCTGGCCGCACTGGAAACAGGTAACATTCGGCGTCTCCCGCGATGGTTTCTTCTCTTTACCTTGTCGCATCTTTGTTCTGCATTCCGCAATTTTGTGTCCAGGTTTTCCACAAAAGGGGCACCCTCCAGAAAGGATTTTTTTCTCCGTTTGAAATCGGGTCCAGAGTTGGCGTCTCGTCCAGTGCTTCGCTTATTTTCAAACGTAAACGCCTTTAATTCCGACTGTAGTTTTTTTCTTGTTTGTATGTTTGATGTAAATATAATTCGTTGCAAACGACAGTCAACATTGGCCATGTGAGCAAGTACAGTGGTAACAGCTACTTCCTCAAGGCTCATATTTCACCACTTCGTCGTCAATGACGTCACCAAACGACTCGCATTAACTGCCTGGCACTCACCTTCGGCCGGGCGGCTGTTGAGAAGATTTAAAAACATGGCCGCTGCAGTCTCGTCGCTTTCGTATCGTTGGAGAAACAATTCCTTGAACTCGTCCCAATTGATGCCGGGATATGAGATTTGGGTTAGCCATTGCGAAGCACTGCCCTCCATGGAGTTGCTCAGGGCCATAATCAGGGAACTTCCATCCAAAGGCTGCTCAGTCAGCATGATGTCCGCAGTTACACACCATTTCGAAGCATCCACTCCGGCTGCTTCTGGGTTGAATTTCGGCAACACAACGTTACGTGGCTGAGTTGCTGACGACCGGACGGTTTGTAGCATTTCACATAAGTTGCGGTTTTGCAACTCAAGAATTAGACGCCACTGCTCCTCCGAAAATGTAGGAGGTGGTGCCAACCCCACTTCTGATGTCAGGTTCGCTTCGACGTTGTTGTTTTCCATTACTTGCCTTTTAATAACGAGTTCCCTTAGCGTTAGCTTCCAGAATTTTTATGACTGCTTTCTCGAGATTTGCTGCCCTTTTTATACCCAATTTCAGACTAGACGTGTCTGAAGGCATATGCAGCCATCTCACTCTCACTAAGCAATACTAGGGACCACGTTCAATAACTATTTCGTTCTCACTCATTTAACCATTCGAACCTTCAACTCGACAGTTCGACTTACACCTATAGACGTGCATTTTGCACAGTCATTCTAACCAACAACAATGCTATAGAATATTACTAATACTTTCATAACCATTTGACATATCCTCCGAACCTTGCAACTAAATGTGTACAGAAATACTTGGCAACCCCGTAGAGACCCACTGAACCAGTAAACTGACGACACTACGAGAACGGAACTGCCTATATAAAAAATGATGTTTTCAGAAGCCTCCACGTGGTGTTCCCTGGGTACCGATATTCTTAGTTAGTCGGTAGCAAATTCGAGCGGCTTTTTAAATGCAAAAATAAATCCTAAATTTTGACAAAGAAATTAGTTTTTTGTTCTTGCTTTTTAGCCCAAAACATTATAGTAAGAGGTTGCTATATAAGAAACTTTAAACAAATCTTAATTTTGGTACAGGGTATACTCAATGTCGGCAATGACGACTTGCTTGCTTCATTTTTAATATATTGAAACCATTTAGTTATCTTTAATATGTGAAGAATAATAATAATTACTTTTTATTTATTCATTACATTAATAAGAGGCAATTCTAGATGAAAAAAAATTTAATTCTTTTTATGCTAGACATTCCTCAGTATTATTAAATTTGAATGGACTGCGATATGCTTTCAAAATGTCGATGTTCATGTGACCTGCGGTTCACACGATGACGCACAGTTTGCTGCTTTCTTCATCTTGTTCAGAGTGATTGATTAATGATTTTATTTCATTACGTCAATAAAATATTTAATGAATGAAATTAAAAATACACCATTTTTCTGGCATATATCAATTCCTTCAACAAAAGATTATTTCATTATAATGCTGCGAAATGTCTTAATTTTATATAATTGATTAAATACAAATTTTTTTACCCTGTACCCATATGGTAAAAGGGTATATTAAAGTTGCTAAATGTATGTAACAGGCAGAAGTAAACATTTCCGACCCCCTAAAGTATATATATTCTTGATCAGCATCAATAGCCGAGTCGATTGAGACATGTCCGTCTGTCCGTATGAACACGTGGATCTCAGAGACTACAAGAGCTAGAGCAACCAAATTTGGTGTCAGCATTCGTGTAGTGTCTACGCAGATCAAGTTTGTTTCAAATTTTTGCCACGCTTACTTCCGCCCTCGCAATTTAGGAAAAACGAATAACTAATGTTATATTAAAGGTGGCGTATTCTTATTTGGCCCACCCAATAATATGACCAAAAGTTATTAGCTGACCATAGAAATATCGGAGATAATTCTATATACATTTTGTACTGAAATGCCCAGTGCGACATTGCGTCGTAAGTGTGAGCGAGATAGCATGCGTTCGTTGCTGCCGCTTGTGAGAAAAATTTTAGTTTGAATTAATGGCAAATTTTAAGGAGTTTCATTTATCTACTTGGTACAGGGTATACTCAAAGTCGGCAGGGACGACTTGCTTACTTCATTTAATATATATTGAGTTTTTACCAATATCATAGTGCACGAGCGACATATTTAAAACATTAACCTTAATAACAGGTACATCATTGTATTTTTGGGGTGTTGCTTTAACCTGTTCACGCCAGAAAAGGGTGAACAGCGGAAGAGGAGAGCGGTTGAAACAGAGGGGCGAATTGGAAGGAAGGGAACATACTTCTCCCCCTCTAACTAGGTTTCACCCCTTTCCCACCTTACTAATACACTTTGAGAAGCTAATTGAGGACGACACTCCCGGCCATTCCATCCCTCTTCCGCTAACAGACAACAAGGAACTAGTTGTGGACGACACTCCCAACTAGGTTTCACCCCCTCCCCCCATACTAATCAAGGTCACATTAATCGGAAACCCCCCATCCCGGCGTGGATCAACTTCCGGCCGGGCCATAAGAATTTCGACAGTGTCCGGATCAATACATAACCGAGATACTGATCGCGACGAGACCGCAATGGATTTTATTCCTTGCAAATCCGACATACTCCTCCACCCACCACTTTAGGGTCTCGGAAACAATAAATTTCTTGTATGTGGACCCCTTAGGACTGAGATTTGTATCCCGGCCAAAGAAAGCCAACTATCACCAGAAATTAGGATAGGTGGCATTAGAATGCTGGCAGTTTTGTTAGTCAAAAGCTAATAGAAAAGTTAGATAAGAACCATCTAACAAGAGCAAGAAAACAGGTGAAATTGGCAGACGGAGCAGTCAAAGAAATAGACTGGCAATGGATCGCTTAAGTGGAACTTGGAGATAGAGCAGTGGAAAAGCCATTTTTAGTATTGCCCGGCGGAATCGATGCGGAATCGAGCGGCATTGGATCGATAGGTGTTATTTCGAGAAAAAACAGTGGAAATGCCATTTTTAGTATTACCCGGCGGAATCGATGCGGTGGAGATAGAGTGGAATTTTATAAAGCAAATAAGACCCACATAACAATGCGCAGGACAACAAATTGAAATTGAGGCTGACAGAACGACAGCAATAGTGACAGATGCACCGGAGCTATAAGTCAGGGACCTCATGTGCAGAATTGGCCAAAATAACTGGGACAGCCAATAAAACAAAGATATTATCCAAAGAGTCCAAAAATGCAAGGAATAATAAATGAGGAGGTGGAGAAATTGATGGCAATGGGATAAATAGAATGGTCAAATAAGACTTACAGTAGTAATGGTGAAAAAGAAATAAACTGGAAAATGGAGGCTATGCGTTGATTTCAGGCAGATAAATGCAAAATCTATAAAATATACATATCCAATGCCGAGAATAAACTATATTTAAGATCAATTGCGCGATGCGTATTCATCAGCAGTCTGAATTTAAAAGTCCATCTTTTACTGGCAGCTTCCATTGGAAATAAACAACAGGGAAATGACAGCAATAACAATTCCAAGAAAGAATTTGTATGAATGGAGAGTGACGCCGTTCGACTTGAGATATGGTCATAGCACCAGAAATGATGCCACACGAATTCGCGTATTAGGAAGACATCGTAGTGGCCAGTCATTCAATAGAAGACCACAAAGCACATTTAAAAGGGGTTTTTCGCAGACTGAAGACCGCCAACTTACCAATAAATGCAGAAATATGCCAATTTTTCCGGAAAGAGGTAAAATTGGGAACTATTGCCATATAGGCCAAAAAGCATGAAAAATCGGTGTTATTTTACCAATACCACTTGAAAATATTTTCGAAATGGACAGAGCTCGTACCAATGAGAAAGGCGTCGACAGAAAATCTAGGAAAAGCATTCAGATAAAAAGTGCTATGCAGAATTGGGGTCCCGAAGGTGTTAATAACTTTTAACAGAGATCAATTTTTTAGCAAAATATTTAAGAAAATGCTGCAAGAATGGGGGACCACATATCAACTCACAGCACCATATACGCCACAAGAGAATGTAACGAGCAAATAGAACCGTCAAGACAATGACCGCACAATTCACAGGTGAAGATCAACGACGATGGGACGAGCAGTGATAGTAAACTCCAACTCCAACACCAGGCGTCATTAATAACACAGGGAAGAGAGCCGAGATTGTGTTGCCGGCATTTCTGGCATTTTGCGAGATTTAAAGAGAAAATTTACCATGCAATAAATAAAATAATTTTTATTTTCTGGTTTTTTTTTTGTACATATGAGAAGTTGATGGATGGTATAAAATTCTGTTAATTGTCACGTATGCGTTAATATGAGAAGTCTATTTTACGGTGCAAACCAAATTTTTTTTTCAAATGCAAGTACATTTTAAGAAATATAATAAAGTAATTTTGATTTTTAGTGGGCATGCACTAGGCAAATAAAATGAGAAAGCAAGAGCAATGCTTGTCAAACTGTAATACTCGCAGAAGAGAATAATAATAATAATATTTTTTATTTAGTAGAGAGGACTCTAACTAGCAGTAAGCCAAACGAAAGAGAGAGGATCCACACATACAGTGTGCCTGTAACAACGGAAAAGAAAAACGAGAATAAACTATATTTAAGATCAAATTTAGATCAGTCTAAATTTAAAAGATGGATATTGTCAGATTCCGTTGGAAATAAACAACAGGGAAATAACACCATTAACAGTTCCAGGAAAGGGATTGTATCAATGGAGAGTGATACAATTGCAATTCGTCTTGAGATATGGTGTGAGGAAAATATAATTTAAATACATATACCTCATAAAGTCGGCATAGTATCACGCCAGATATAAATATATATAAATTCAAGTCATAAAAGCTAATAATTCAAATAGTCGTTGGCCCAAAATCAATTCAAATATCGTAGAAGCGCGAGTTACCTACCCGGTCACCACACCAACGAATCCACCGTCAACTACACAAGCCACGGACAACACATCAGAAAAGGGCAACGAATAACACATACGTATATACATACATACATAATGACATACATACATACAAGTTAATTAGATTTGGTTTAGTAATGACTTCTATTGGTGATTGTCCAATTATGTCGATTATGATGGAAGACTTGACTTCGTCTTCTTATTACTGGCCTTGTGGCTCAGCAATGTTTCAATTTAAATAACAAAATAACGGCTTGTTGCCGGAGTACAATAAACACAAGTTGTGTCTTCTTTATTCAATATCGATCTGATTATAAATTTTCTTTAAAACTAATACAAAGCCCATAGCCGGCAATGCCGGCTCAGCATAACTGATAAACCATCAACTTGCGCAACGTCAAGTATCATGTTTCCAGTACTGACTTTGCATTGGGGCATTGCGCTGACAATGATGTGTCAGCGGAATGCGCATGCGAGGGTAGCCTAAACACTAATGATATAACAAGCGAGGGTTACTTGTTAACTATCCCCCCCCCTAAGTTCGTGACCGTCCTCGGTTACATTGTACTTGTCGTTAGTTTCTTGCACCTTCTTCGATACCATTTTGCGCTTGTAGAGGTGGTAGATGACAATGAAACAGCTGAAGGCGACGCTCATAATTATACCGCCGATGCACCAGTTGGCTTGGGAGTCAGATGATTCCAGATCTTCCTTAAACTCGCTGATGACTTGTAAGTTTTGGGTGTTCATCAACTGGAGTTGTGGTAAGCTTAGCACGGGGTCATGACTTATGATGTTGAGAAGTGGAGACCCTGCAACGGCTGGTCTCTTTTTTAATGCTTCTAGTTGGTTGGTGAATTTAGTTCCGTTGATCATGCTAAAGCTTTCAAAGGTGATGAGATAGGTGCCGTTGATGCTGATTTCTGGCCCGTCATCTACGCTTACTCTTGCTGAACTTTCATTGATGATTATCACGCCGTCATCTATTTTGGCGATGGATCTTAGGTCGCTGGGTTGAGTTCGACAATTTGCCGTGCTCCCGGCATGTAGGGCTCGAGCGCAAGTATCGCCCTTTGCTACCTTGCAGATTGCGCCATAGTTGGTAGTAGTACATCCTGAAGTTGCCAGAATATTGCCGTCACAATCAGCTACGATGTTGTCTTGTAGCTGTAGTATGGTGTGGTGATGGGATACAGGGTGAATTGCTATCTTGCTACAAACGGACTTAATCTTTGGATATGTGATTAATACATGGACAATGTTTTCGGACTGGAGTACTTTTATGGATTATTTAATCTGACTGGAGCGCCTTGATACATGAGGCCTCCAGTAAGCTTATTAATGGGACATCTGTGAAATGTTTGGTTAGCACAACCTTTCTATTATTATAATGAGATACATTGAGATTTATTGTATCATATTTGCAAGTGTAATTGTGAGTATTTTTAATTGCCCTTATCAAGATTGTTGTTTGATATAATGACAAAACGTATCGCATAAATGAAATGGAACGCGTGTGAATCTGCCTTTGTAAAAGTACAAACATAATAAAAAAGTTTTTAAAGGGGCAGATCGGAGGTTATCCTATGGATCACTCTCCCCTTAATTAAGACAGACCTTCCTAGGTCTGCATTGATAAACTTCTCCGAACATAGCGGAGTTAGTTTGATCCCAGTGTTCTGTGGTATCGTTTTCTTTTGAGTTGATGCCACCCTTATCCGTGTTAACAGATTCAGGCACATGATGGCATCAAACTCCATTAAGGATCCATCAGAAGGAAAAGGAATTTCTGGAAAGCTAACCGACATTACTTCTTTTAAGCTCCTTTACGGTCTTAATGTAGTTCTTGGCGGCTCCAGTTGTGTTAAAGGTCCACGCCTCGTTAGAGGTCGCAACCACCTAAGCCTTGCTTAGGGTTTCTTTTGTTTGTTTTTATTATCTTTTGCCAACTGCGGCACGACAATGTCATCGCTATGACATTGGCGAAGTTTGCACTTCACACAGACAGAAATTTTTGACAATTGCCTATTTTTTTTTTTTGTTTTTACTTAGCCGATTTAAAAAAAGAAAAATACACCACACAATTACACTTTCGAATTTGGAATTAATTATAAAATTTTCCTTTTTGTTTTTTATTTTACTTGTGCTAACCAAGCATTTCACTTACATGATTATTTTTATTGGGGGCAGCTTAAATAATGTCCCCTTTTGGTTCTGTTCGCCCCACGTTGGGCGCCAGTTAACATTTTTAGAATAGGTTTCTCCCATGGCCAACAAGGTATGGGCTGGCTTCTGTGAAGGGTCATCCTCCATAGTTGTTAATCTTCGGACATTACGAAGATTATGATGGAAGACTTGACTTCGTCTTCTTATTACTGGCCTTGTGGCTCAGCAATGTTTCAATTTAAATAACAAAATAACGGCTTGTTGCCGGAGTACAATAAACACAAGTTGTGTGTTCTTTATTCAATATCGAACTGATTATAAATTTTACTTAAAACTAATACAAAGCCCATAGCCGGCAATGCCGGCTCAGCATAACTGATAAACAATCAACTTGCGCAACGTTAAGTATCATGTTTCCAGTACTGACTTTGCATTGGGGCATTGCGCTGACAATGATGTGTCAGCGGAATGCGCATGCGAGGGTAGCCTAAACACTAATGATATAACAAGCGAGGGTTACTTGTTAACTTACACACGGAGGTTTTTATTCCATTAAAACTAAAATGAAGCTAAATGTATATAAAAACTAGAAAGATGGGCTAACTTCGGCCACGCCTACGTTCGGATACCTTTGCAAACTGTTCTTATCAACTACAAATAAATTACCAGAATTATAAGAAAGTACTTAAAACTAATAATGCCCGTGGCTCTAAGAAAATAAACTTACGAGTAAAAAAAATTTTTTTTTTTGGTCCGATTGTTCCTTTATGAGCTATATCATATAGTAGGCCGATTCTGTCAAAACTCAACAGACACATTTTTATATATACCAAACTTACATATACATATTTCGAGTGAATCTCTATTAAAATAACCAAGACTTTCTTTTAAAACCAATTTTTTGGCCGATCGTTCCTATGGGGAACGATAGTGCCCCGATTCTGATAAAACTTTCCAGATATGTTAGAAAGTATTATTATTAATAAAAATAAATATATATTAAATAAATAAATATTATTTTAAAAGCGATTATCACTAGATTTGGTGTTTATAAGTTTTATAAACACCAAATCTAGTGATAATCGCTTTTAAAACAACCAAGTTATTGCTCGAAATCCATAATCATGACCGATCGTTCCTATGGGAGCTATATGATATAGTGCCCCGATTCTGATAAAACTTTCCGGACATGTTAGAAAGTATATAAAACTTATAAATACCAAATTTAGTGATAATCGCTTTTAAAACAACCAAGTTATCGTTCCTATGGGAGCTATATGATATAGTCATCCGATCGGGATGATTCCGAGATATACAATGGCTGCAGCGAAAAGAAGCCTAGGTGCAAAATTTCAGCTCTGTAGCTTTAAGGGTCTCGGAGGAGATTGCGTTGATCCAGACAGACGGACATTCGGACAGACAGACAGACAGACAGACAGACATACGGACATACGGACAGACGGACAGGCTAAATGAACTCAGCTCATCGTGCTGATAAAGAATATATATACTTTATATAGTCGGAGATGCTTCCTTCTATGCGTTGCAAACTTCTGACCAAAATTAATATACCTTTTTTGCAAAGGTATTAAAAGGGGAAGTGTTACCCTTTCCTCGACCACGGCAAACCTGGCCAAGATGATAACTGGCGCAGCCTAACGACTTCAGGGACGGGAAAAAGTGCTCCGAAGGAACTTACGTTCATGCATAAGTATCAAAAAAAAAAAACATTTTAAAGCAACAAGTATATAAACAATGATTAATCTAATATATAAAATTCTCGTGTCACAATGTTTGTCTTCGTACTCCTCCGAAACGGCTTTACCGATTTTAACCAAATTTTGCATGCATATTGAGGGTTGTCCACCCTTAATATTTCAACCCTAAATACGTTAATCATTTGTAGTTACATATTTAAATAATAAAAAAGAAGGATGGGGTAACTTCGGCCACGCCTACGTTCGGATACCTTTGTAAACTGTTCTTATCAATAACATATAAATTACCAGAATTATAAGAAAGTATGTAAAACTAATCATGCCCATGGCTCCAAGAAAATAAACTTACGAGTAAAAAAAAATTTTTTGTTTTGGTCCGATTGTTCCTATAGGATCTATATCATATAGTAGGCCGATTCTATCAAAACTCAACAGACACATTTTTATATATATACCAAATAACCAAGAATTTCATCTAAAACCAATTTTTTGGCCGATCGTTCCTATGGGGGCTATATTACATAGTCAACCGATTTTGATAAAACTTGGTGGATATGTTAAGAGGTATATAAAACTCACAAATACCGGCTTTCGTAATATTTCGTTGGAAAACAACAAAGTTATTGAGGTTACAGCATATTCAAGACAGATCGTTCCTATGGGAGCTATATGATATAGTCATCCGATCGGAATGATTCCGAGATGTACAATGGCTGCAGCGAAAAGAAGCCTAGGTGCAAAATTTCAGCTCTGTAGTTTTAAGGGTCTCGGAGAAGATTGCGTTGATCCAGACAGACGGACGGACGGACAGACAGACGGACAGGGCTAAATGAACTCAGCTCATCGTGCTGATCAAGAATATATATACTTTATATAGTCGGAGATGCTTCCTTCTATGCGTTGCAAACTTTTGACCAAAATTAATATACCTTTTTTGCAAAGGTATAAAAAGGGGAAATGTTACCCTTTCCTCGACCACGGCAAACCTGGCCAAGATGATAACTGGCGCAGCCTAACGACTTCAGGGACGGGAAAAAGTTCCCCGAAGGAACTTACGTTCATGCATAAGAATCAAAAAAAAAAAATGAAGCAAGCAAGTCGTCTTTGCCGACATTGAGTATACCCTGTACCAAAATTAAGATTTGTTTAAAGTTTCTTATATAGCAACCTCTTACTATAATGTTTTGGGCTAAAAAGCAAGAACAAAAAACTAATTTCTTTGTCAAATTTTACGATTTATTTTTGCATTTAAAAAGCCGTTCGAATTTGCTACCGACTTATTAAGAATATCGGTACCCAGGGAACACCACGTGGAGGCTTCTGAAAACATCATTTATGTTACCAAGTAAAGTAAAACATTGGAAACCTTCGAGTCGACTTGAACCACCATATTTTATATAGGCAGTTCCTTATTCCCCATATTTTTTTTTTTCAATCAGTAAAAATAATAGATATATATTTAATTAACACAAAACCCTACCTAATAAATACGCAATTACAAATCTTTAATGCTAACTGAAATTCCTCTATGATAACTATGTATCGTGTCAAATATGCGCGCACTGGATCTACTGCTAGAAATATTTGAAAACGCCCAATCAATATTGGGATAACCATTGGTGGTGGACGTATTCAAATCCAAAAGAGAATTATAATTTTTACTGCTCAGAAACTGAAAGACATTCCTACCACTACCTGAAAGGGACTGAAGGTTTATATTAAAATCTCCTAAAATAATGGCACTGTTGTCTAATATATTAGAAAAATCCTGAACTAACCTCTCGAACTCAACCTTAAACTTTGGCATTGGGTATGTCGGACTACGATAAATTATTAGAATTCCTAGAGACTTGTATTTTAAAAGGACAATTCAAACAAGCAATTTGATCTAGCATAATATCGACCACTTGAACAAAGACTGGTATTCTCCAGCAAATCGTTTTTAATAAATATGGCAATACCTCTTTTAGGTCGAGCACCGCTTGCCAATGAGGGGCAGTCCAAACGTACTGCAATGGAATAGCCAGGAATTTCATATGCTTCGTTAGCATATGTAGAAGCCTCAACAAAGCATAAAATAGAGGACTGCAGCATAAGCTGATTTGAAATAATATCATTAAAATGACAATGAAGATTTTCCGTGTTATGGAAGAAGATATTTAAATTGGAGCTGTCAAATAGGGAATCTAAATGGGTTTGAAGAGCTTCTTCGGTACGTAGTTTTTGCAGCTCTTGTTCAGCTGCAGAATCCTGGCCAGATCTAGGGGGGACAAACTGTCCGACAATATAAAGCCCTGCGGCACTAGTTGCCCTACTACATGCTACATACAACGCCTCACGTTGCATTCCTGAACTTGTGTGGACCACCACTTTTTCATACGTAGCACCCTGACTTTTATGAATAGTTATAGCCTCTGCAGGTATAACCGGAAACTGTTTCCTATCAATTGTGACTTGCTCATTAGATCTGACTTTTTACTGTTTTCTGAATTGGGGTCCATGAATTTTGGGCACGATGGCGAAACTTAGCTCGAGCATTCACTCCTACACTATCATCTAAAAACTTTATCCAAAGAACTGTGGGAAGAACTTAAATCAATATCAATTAAGGTACCCGTGGCTCCATTCACGAGACCATCTGCCGTATCTACATTAACTGTCATCATATATTTGGCAGTCGTTTTTAAAATAAGCTGACCACAGAAACCCTGAGTATCAGAAGTTTTAAAACCCTTCACATCTTCTAAATACTTGTTTTTAGCTGCATCACTAAGATGAACAGCTTTTATAAAATCTAAAGCGACTGAAACGTATTTCACAGTGGGAATAGAAGATAATTTTGCCCTGTTATAAAAATCTGTCTCCCTATTACTAAGAAATAGATGAATTGCTTCATCAGGAACTTGACTAGCGTCGAAAATTCTGGTCCTAAATAACTCAATATCAGTTGGCGACATTTGGCCTGATACCATGCTATTCAATGCAATTGCAAAGGGTTGGTCGTCTCGCTGACCCATGATCTCCGTGAGCTCAAAAAACTTAAAACGTTCCCACAGAGAAGGTCCAACAAGAATGCTATAAGGGTCATGCGAAGATGATGTGGATTGGAATATCCAGCGATCACCTACAGGGCGTAGTTGTCTGAGATCGCCGAACACGATGACAGAAATGCCCCCAAAGGGAGAATCACGGTTGCGAAAAATTTGTTTGAGGCGAGAGTCCAAATAGGAAAACATTTTTCCACCGAGCATTGAAATTTCATCAATAATTAAAAGTTTGAGGTCTATAAATCTAGTTCGAAGAGTGTTTAACAAGTCAGAACTCAAATCCCTAAAAGAAGAACTAGACTGATTAACTCCTATTCCGAAAGCAGCTTTCCTGTGGGAGCGCACAAGAGCATCTTAACTGTCGTTGGGTCGTTTCCTACTCTACGATTATACTCCACAGACAGGGACTGAAAAATTGAAGAAACAAGCCTACTTTTGCCGACACCTGCACCGCCACCTACGAATTCATGAAAAACCTTATTGTTTTTCGCATTATAAAGTACATGAGTAAGAAAAGTTTTTTGTTTTAAATTGATAATTTAAACTATTGGGAGGAGTTTTATAATGCGGATATCATTGTCCGAATCTACAGGTTGGTCATTGGCATTCAAATTTAAAAGGTTGACTTGAGAATTTATTTCAGGAAAAGCTAGAACCCTAAACTCTTCATCTAATACGACCTGACCTTCTAATTGATGTTCGATATCCCTATTTTCATTTTCCAAAGCCCTTCTAAACGCGTCTTCCAAATCATCTAAAACATTGTACCTATTAAAACCGGCCCTAATAATTTGCTCATGCTCACTATAAAACTCCTCACAATTTCTTTGAACTAACTCTACCTGTTCGTCCCTCCAAAGAAAATACAACATTACTAATTCCCTAAAGCAATTCTGCCTATCTGTGTTAATATTATATTATCTAAATCTAATTGTGCAAGGCCACCTTCTATGCGAAATGTATCCACTTCCATCGCGTAAAGGAAGGCTGGCTCCTGAAACCTCATTTTCTTGAACATTCCTACTATTTCGGCGGGACCTAATGCTAAACTCATAATTGGCAGCGAAATCAGCTAAACACAAATCCTCAAGAATATCTGGCCTTACTACGTAATGGTCAAGTAGCCCTTTTACAAAGATATCTGTTGAGTCCTGAGGCAAATTTTGTAATTGCTGTCTAGATTTAAGCATTTTAACTCGAAATTCTGGTAAATTTGTATTTATAAACCTATCTTTGTTGCTAATATTGGACATAGACATCCCTAAACAACAATAGGCGGCTTCCTGAGCAGATATCTCAGTGCCGCAAATAAATTTGTGACCAATGTATTGCAACTTTTGCCTAATGCTTAAATTGCCCCTTTCAACACTAGCAACGGCTTCCCGCATCAGCTTTGAAATGCCTCTTTAGGATTTAGTTATATAATTAATTATGTAACTGCAACAAGCATACGGATCTAATATGAACTGGATTCGCCCGTTGCATAGAAAGAATATGGCTATTATACGCGTTTACCCTAATATGTATCTGCAAAACTTCTTTTTAAGAAAAATCTGGGGTTTTTTCAAGCTAGACCTAACAGCAAAAATATATTCCTCGTAGCTTAGGTTCACATTTTCATGCGAAAGAAAATTTTCAAAATTCGACATATGGGAAACGATATCGGAGGCAAAACTACTATTTAGAAATTGTTGAAGCTTCTGAAAATTTTGTCTGTGATGCACAATATTTTCAAATTCTTCGGAAAGGGGCTTTAAAATTTCTGTTTGGGGCATGGGAGGATTGGGTATCCCGAATCTACAAATTTCTTGGCCTCGAACTTTTCGGCGGCAAGTAAAACTGTGGGTGTGTGTTTGTTACACTAAAAAGGGTGCTAAGTCTGAATTCGAAATGTCTGCGGAAACGAACTGGTCAACAAAAGCTATTACGGGTGAAAAGGAATCTTCATTATTTAGGTCTACTTGGGGGGCATCTTTCAGCCAAAATATCCCGTGAATATGAGGGGAGCCCCTCTGCTGAAACTCAACGCGCCAATAATGCCTAACTACAAAATTCTGTCCAAAGATACCTTCCTGACTTTTCATTACTTTTAACAACTCCTTAAATCTATGTTCGAAATACTTAGTACAAGAAACTGGATCTGATCTAATAAGACGAGCCTTTTCACTAAACTGTAAATTTTCTGCTTCTTCCTCTGAAATCTCTACCCTATCTACTGTTTTCCTAAGAATCACTAAAAGCTCAGTCCACTTCGTCTCGACTGCCGACAACGTTATAAAAAAAGTGGGGAGTCCAAATTGGCGAATCATTGCCATTACCTTTTTCTTCTCATCCTCCCAATGAGCTGGAGACGTGCGAATACCCTTCAGAACCCTATAACCTTCATCATGGCTAATTAAATTATTTATATAATCCTCACAAAGAACGTTAGAGACTGTAGTTGCGCGTGGAGCGCTATGTTTTCGTAAACAAATCGAAGTGTTATTGCGTATTGTAATCATTTCTAACTTTTTGTAATTGAAAAACAATTTATCTGTTCTGCAACCTCTTCTATCTACATTCCTAAGCTCAGATCTAACTATGGTTGCAAAACTGGCTGACGTATTTCTTTTAGTGCCGGCATATATTGTTGGGAAAGATAATTCTTCGCAATCTGAATCTAAAACTAAATCTAACGGCCTTTGCCCTTCACCTGGTGCTATTAATATTCTCTGTATGCCGGCATCATCTACCTGAATATTTTCCAACATTGTCTCTTGCCCACCGGGATTGAGTTCCTCGGCTTCCTCTTCTGGACTTAATAACCATAAAGGGGAGACGGGGAGAAATAAGGCGTTCTTCTAAAGAGCTAATACCCCTAAGACAGTCTGGCAGAATAGGAAAATCTAAACCATGGGATATGGCAAATTTGGGTTTTGTGTCCCTCGAAATATGTGTAAAACAGGTCGAGCAAAAAGTAAGATTACCATTTGTGGGAGGGAACTGTGTTGCAATATCCAAAATGGGACGACTAAACTGATATGTATTTTCAATAAGGGTTTGGGACTTTGATTTAAGTTTGTGGGGAAACCATAGGCCTTTGCACGAATAACAAATCTGACTAGGACCTAGCTTTACAATTCTATTAAACTTTTCTAACTGCTCTACTAAATTTGGTAGACGACTTGAGTTTCTAACATCCTGAAGAGCAATTGCACGTTCCTGCCTATTACGAGATGCATTTCTCCTATTCTCTGCTGCTCTATTTTCATTAATTATCTAACGATCTACGCCATGTGTTTTCTGCCTGTTCTAATTCTCTATTATGTAAGTTTCTCCTATGCATCGACCGACGTTGTGTATCGGCCGCCTATTCTGCCTGCCTAAACATTGGATCCGTCCTACGTTCCCTATGATCTGCTGTATTTTGTAATTGCCCAACCTGCCTAATCACTGGATCCGTTCTGCGTTCTCTATGCTCTGCTGTATTTTGTACTTGCTCGTTGGCTCTAAATTCTGAATTTCTTCTACGGGTCGACCGAAGGCGACTATCGGCCGCCTGTTCTGTCTGTCTAATCACTGGATCCGTTCTGCGTTCCCTATGCTCCACAGTATTTTGTAATTGCTCAATCTGCCTAATCACTGGATCAGTTCTGCGTTCTCTATGCCCTGCTGTATTTTGTACTTGCTCGTCGACCTACGTTGACTATCGGCTGCCTGTTCTGCCTGTCTAATCACTGGATCCGTTCGGCGTTTGCTATGATCTTCTGTATTTTGCTCTTGTTCGTTAGTTTTATATTCTGAATTTCTCCTACGGGTCGACCTACGTCGACTATCGGCTGCCTGTTCTGCCTGTCTAAACATTGGATCGGTTCGACGTTCCCTATGATCTGCTGTATTTTGGTCTTGCTCCTTTAATCTTACGTTCCTATTTTGCCTACGAGTTGACCCACGGAAAGTATTAAGAGCCTGTTCCTCTTCTCTATTTTCTATACTTGAGTTAGCCCTACGCGTCTGCTGATATTCTACATATCTTTGCCTTTCTATTTCTGCGTACTCATCATTATTCCTATTACTCCTATTTCTTAATCTCCTTCTCTGAGATTGCTACGAAGCTGAAAGTCTATTTAAACGGGGCATAATATTGAACGATAAAAAGCCTAACCGAATATGATCAAAAATCTTCAACAAATTTGTTAAATTAAGTTGTAGTTTCGAGAAAAAGAGTAAAAAAATTGAAAAAATTGAATTTGAAAAAAAAAATATATATATGTAAATGGTAAAAAAATTATAAATGTGAAAAATTTGATGAAGAAAATATAAAGTGTGTAAAATATACTAGCCTATGGTATTGTAAAAAGGGGTTGGGTAAATAATTGAGACTTTAAGTTTTTAAGTTCAGATTATAAAATAAATGGGTGTAATAGAAGAAAAGAATGAAAAAATTGTTTGGAAGTATTATATGAATGTGGTATTATGGATGAAAAATGTTTGAATGATTAAGTAAAATAAAAAAAATCAGGAATGTTTTGAAAAAAACAATTTTTTGAATCACTGAGGTAAAAGAAAAAAATAAAAAAAAAATTAAAGGATTGACTCACAATTTTTCAATAAAAGTAGCGATCGTGGAAACAATAGAACTTTTTGACACAAAAACACTCGCGGCGCGATAGTATAAAGCAACGAACGCACTTTGAAGCAATACTATTTACTGACTTTTTGGATAATCACGATTCACTTTCTTATTTATTTTATTTTATTCACAACACAATGAAGAAAAACAATCACAAAAAACGATGTTTACACTTTAGGAATAGGATTTAGAATGATTCGCCGGAACCTCGCGAATCCACAAAAAAGTTTATCTATTAGGTAACGAATTGGAAAATGGGTTTTTCACCGCCCATTGACAAAACAAACCTCAAACTCAGGTACATCGTTTGGTACAGGTGCGGGATATTATGATCGCGGTATTTCCGAGACAACTTACGAAGCAGGTACCACGCTTTTTACTTAATCAAATTTTTGCGAAACCTTTTTAGCATCCTTTTTGTAAACAGGTACTTGTTGGGGTTATTCCTGATATGTGGTTTTACCCCAAACCTATTAAAAAAGTTACATATTTTTTGATCCTAACTGTTTATTAAAGAGCAGGCTCTCTATATGTCGCAGCCCCTTTTTAAGCGCGTATTCTCCCAAAAAAAAGATAAGTAAATCCACATTTTCATGTATGTAAATCCATATATATAGTTGACAAAAAATTAAGAGATACATTTTACGCAATATCAGTTAACTCAATTTTAAATGCCGGAAAAAATACACCTATATATTTAAAGTAAAGTTATGCACCAAACCCTTTACATTAAATCGAAATGCAATGTAGCGGCCCAATATAAAATTAAAATGATTTAACATAAATAGGTAATCCTCTTGTGAAACATCCAAATAGATTTTGTACATTCGTACATATACATACATACATATATGTACTGACGTTATAGAATTAACTGCAAACGCCAAACCTATCTACGACTTGTATCCTAGACCCACGAATTGCTGATTAAGCATTTTTAAGAACCATGCTCAGATCATATTGCACTTATATACCATAAACAAAGTGCTCAAATCATATTCCACTTATATACTAACACTCTTATATACTTTAATATTTAGAGTCTCAAAATGCGAGACCAAACTCTGTACTTTTAGTTCTTAAGTAACCAAGCGACTATACGGTCATAAATAAAATTCAATTTACTTAAAACTCGGTTTACTTTATTTTGATGAACGTACATCAGTAAGTAAACGTTATTGGCGCAGTCGGTAGGATAATTAATAAGTAACTGTGTTAAAGTTACTTCTGATAATTATCCGCGAAAACAAACCCATCGCTCTTAAGGGTTTAATCTAGTATTTTGATTAAATATTGATCCTTTGGACAATAGAAATACTAGGTAGTGAATTAAAATCACTACGAACAGAGTATATGTCCGGGCATTGCAAATCTTTTGATCCCTGCAATCCATATGCATTGAAAAATATAAATTGTGTGTGCAAATGCGAAGTCACCATTTTTATAAAAAAAAATATAACAATAGAAAACAAATATATATACAGTGACTCATAACATATTTCGTGCGGAACAATATAAGAACAAAAAAATCAACAAGAAACAACAAAAAAAATTCTTCATCATGCCGAACGAAGAGGAAGACGTTGTATCCCTATCATCTGATGCCGTACGGGATTTGTTATATTCCCTAAATTCCATCGAGCGATTTAACGGCGAAGGAAAGCTGGCCCAATTTTTAAACCAAATTGAACATCTTTTATCGGCGTACCCAACGATGAACTCGGAGCAGCAGACCAGAATTTTCCAAAACATTAAGCAGCTAACTTCGGGAAATGCCCACCTCCCAATTATGAGGTATCAACCTTTAACCTGGGTGGAACTTAAAACACTACTCATAAACAATTTCAAAAATTGGACTCCATTACCGGTTCTGGTGAGCCGCATCTCAAACGCCGAATACAGAGGATCAATTCGTAAGCTAGTGGATTATTTAACTTTATTATCATATGATATTATTGACAAATTAACTCTTGAGAATGACGAATCTAATACATCAATTTATACTCAGCTAATGGATAGAGCCATTCAGCAAGTTATTTCAAAACAAGTTCCATTTGAATTACAACTAAGAATGAAAAATGATGACACCAGCACAATATCAGGTCTGCGATAAGCAGCCATAGAAAAAGAAATTTATGATTTTGAATACAAATTAAAGCCTCAAAATAACTCAAAAAGTTTCAGAAATAAAGTTTCAAATGCACTCTATTTGCCCACTAACACTAATTACCAACGTAATTACAATACTAACCGAAACGTCTCCAATAAGAATTTTAATCAAAATTATTATAACAATAATACACATTATGAAAAACCGTATTCTTCACAAACCAAACAGAATCAGGGTAGTTATAATAATACCAGACAATATCAACAACCCTATAGGCGTACTCAAAACTCGCGACGAAACCAATTTTATTCAAACAGACAGATAGAAAATATTAGCGGTCAATCAAAACAATCCAACGTGCCGATGGACATTACTGAAAATTTTTCGAATGAAGATTCGGATTTTTCATCATGTCTCGGACGACAAACCCAAACAGTAATCATTAAAATCAAAATTGAGGGAAAAATTTACACCTGTCTTATTGACTCAGGCAGTAGTGTAAATTGGTCATAAAATTTTCACAGACAAGACAACTTAAATACAAACTATAACAGGTCGTAAAACCCTAAATAAATATATTCTGTGGAAGGTGATCGAACTTTTTGATTTTCATCCCTTTCACATTGACAATTTTTCCGAACGGTATGATCTATTAACAGGTGGTCCCGTACTTAAAGCGTGTCGAGCGAAAATTGATTACGAGTCTGATACGGTGACTTTAAACGATATTACGTTTAAAATGATACATATTGTACTGAACACTTACAAAGAAAACAATGTGGCAGATGCACTGTCTCGCATTAAAATTAAAGAAATAAACGTCTTAGACACAGTCACCATGGCCACTTGCCACAGTGCCAAAGAAAATGAAAATCATGGAATCTCAATTTCAGAGAAACCAATCAATAATTTTAAAAACCAAATTATTTTTATCAAAGCAAACAAAGATCTTAAAAATTCAGAACAATATTTTGGCAAAACCATCGATACAATAACTTATAGTGTTATGACACCAGAGCTTGCCACTGACATTACAAAAAAATATTTCTGTGGACTGACTTCACTTATTGCCCCCAAAACAGGCACTACAGGACTTAAATGTGCGAAAAATTTAATGAACATCAATAATTTTGCCGATTTTAGCAGCATTGTGAGTGATTTCCACCAAGACCAGATTCATAATGGAATCAACAAAACAATTTTAACATTTAAAAAAAAAATATTTTTACCCTAAATTTGCATCAGAAATTCGAAATATTATAAATCAGTGCACCATTTGTAACACAGCCAAACACGAACATCAGCGAACAGACAGACCATTTGAGGTAACACCCGAGTGCAAAAAAATCAGAGATAAATATGTCATAGACTATTGGGAATATTTAGGAGATTGGTACCTAACATGCATAGACCTACACTCAAAACTTGTTAAAGTTATTAAAACCCGCGATAGAACATGGATAGAATCGAAACGTGCCCTGTTACAAATTTTTGACTCAATAGGACCTAAAAAAATTGTCAAACTTGATCAAGACCCGTGGCTTGTCAACAAAAATCTTCAGGATTGGTTGAAGACATTTGATATATAAATAGAAATAACAACCAGTAAAACAGGAATAGCAGATATCGAAAGAATACATAAAACATTAAATGAGAAAATGAGGATTTTACAAGCATCTAACAGAACTTTAGATGCGAATAACTACATTGAGTTGGCAGTATATAATTACAACCATAAGACGACCCATGATACCACAGGTAAAACACCTGCAGAAGTTTTTCTATATAATAGGGAAATAGAATTAAACACTCAAGAAATAAAAGAGGATAGAATTAATAAACTTAACAAGAAAAGATTACCAACTTTAGAGGTAAACCCAAACTTCCACAAAAAAAATATGAATAAGAAAACAGATTTGCCATACGAAGAACTTGCAGATACTAAGAAACTTGATAATAAGCACTATCAGAATAAGAAAAGAGGCAGAATCTTCCAAAGACGCTATAGTGATTATAAAAAATTAAAATATACTAAATCTCACACTTACAGGACTCTTCAGAATCTTCATTGGACTAATTGCAATTAACCCGACTAAGTATATTTAATCCGAAACTTTTGAGTTATGATGAGCTAAAAAATATTGACGCTAGAATATTACTAAACATAAAAACATCAGCCTGGTAAAATAAAAATACCAAAGAAATTTACATATTATCCCAGTTTCCAAGGGAAATTAATTCATACCCATAATTTAAAATCATTAGATACCCCGACCAAAATAAAAATTGGCTTAAATTTGATTTAGATGATGAATTCTATCAAGTTCGGGATACTATTTTTAACACCGATAAAAAAATTATAACAGATCAATGTATCACAGGCATAATAAAAAATTTACCAACTAATTGTTTTTACATTAAGGCAGAAATTGAGCAATTCGAATATTATGTCCAACCAAATATCATAATTACCTATAATTTAAACAAAACCAAAATAAACCAAGATTGTGAAAAGAATAAACCAAAAATTGAAGGCAATCAAATCATCAAAATTTATAATTGTACTTTAGAAATAAACCAATTATCTATATTAAATTCATTTTCAGACTATACATACCCTCTATTTTTGGAAAATAATATAAGCAAAATTACTTTATTATCAAACATTGAAACGAAAAATGCAATCTGGTTTGGACAACAAGAAAGCAATCAATTTAAAATAATAACATATTTAATACTAACCGTAATCATTTTTCTGATAATTATTTATGCTCTATTCAAAATTCAATTTTATTTTAGAAACATATTTTTTTAAGTAAAAACAATAATAAAGTTAAAGAGCACGAGGACGCACTCGAAAATAAATAAGGGAAGAGTGACGTTATGGAATTAACTTCATACGCCAAACCTATCTACGACTTGTATCCTAGACTCACGAATTGCTGATCAAGCATTTTTAAGAACCATGCTCAGATCATATTGCACTTATATACCATAAACAAAGTGCTCAAATCATATTGCACTTATATACTAACACTCTTATATACTTTAATATTTAGAGTCCCAAAATGCTCAGATCATATTGCACTTATATACTAACACTCTTATATACTTTAATATTTAGAGTCTCAAAATGCGAGACCAAACTCTGTATCGAGCGATTTAACGGCGAAGGAAAGCTGGCCCAATTTTTAAACCAAATTGAACATCTTTTATCGGCGTATTCAACGATGAACTCGGAGCAGCAGACCAGAATTTTCCAAAACATTAAGCAGGTAACTTCGGGAAATGCCCACCTCCAAGTTATGAGGTATCAACCTTTAACCTGGGTGGAACTTAAAACACTACTCATCAACAATTTTAAAAATTGGACTCCGTTACCGGTTCTGGTGAACCGCATCTCAAAGGCCGAATACAGAGGATCAATTCGTAAGCTAGTTTATTATTTAACTTTATTATCATATGATATTATTGACAAATTAACTCTTGAGAATGACGAATCTAATACATCAATGTACACTCAGCTAATGGATAGAGCCATTCAGCAAGATATTTCGGAACAAGTTCCATTTGAATTACAATTAAGAATGATTTAAGGAAGATTTTCCAGGCCGGGGTACATCTCCCAGTCTCCCCAGGGCCTTTCCTACACAGAAAATTTATGTAAGAAACCCGGACTTGATGACGGAGGAAAGGGAGCATAGCCATATCCAGAGTTGGCTTGCTCTAATCGGTGATTGCTTTACCTATACCTAACAGAGGAGGGAAAAGGGAAGGGAGTAGGGTGATCGACGTCTACTAAACGATTAACAAATACAATGGAATGGTATCAAGCCGACTAGGGTGTCACCCGGACATCGACTTGAGAAACAAACACGTTGGGATTAGCCCAGGCAATTCAACCAGGTCAAGTAGGGTGTCACCCGGACCTTGGCCTGTTTGAATTATCCAGTTGCGACTCGTTGGATAATTCCTATTATTTAAGTCAACTAGGGTGTCACCCGGACATTGGCTTAAATAAAAATAGGAATTATCCCGAATCGCTACAAGTACGAACTACTAATGGCCCAAGAATCTTCATCAGATCAACTAGGGTGTCACCCGGACATTGGTCTGATAAAGTTCTTAGTCGGGTAGCACTAGACAAATCATATTATCCTAGTTAATTAGGGTGTCACCCGGACATTGACTAAGATTAATATGATTTACATGGCTCCCTACATAAAATACAAATACTACGAAACACACACTACATGCAAGTACAGTACGTAAACATTTAGATAATAGAGGGAAATAAAGTGACAGGATGTAACGTTGAGGATAAATCATTAAGACTGGTTTTGAGATTCGGGGCAAACATTATAAAGTTTATTAATGTCCCTCGGACCTAAATACTACTTATATCTAACCTGCTATTGATTTACCACACTTGACCTAATAAGCTGGGGGAGTAGCCCTGTTGGCCACTGGTTGGACTCACCCGCTGTACACACCCTTGCTTAGCTCTGTATCTGATGACTTCGTTTAACTTGGTGTCTCTGCAGTCTTCTGGATTACTTTGTTGTCGATTCTTGTTACTTGGTGATTATTATCTTGGCTGTTGGGGACACTTTACTCGGACCACTCGATATATTTAGTCCACGCACTGCACTTTTAATGTTTCTAACTTATCTCTTGCTCGGTCCTAGCTCAACTGATCTGTCGATATAATTTTCGACAGCCCTTGGCCTTTGATTTTGTCGCTGACATCGGCAGCGACCAATCAAAAGTTGCCACCGCATTTTAGCGATGACGCGATCGATGCATTTACCGTACCGCATGCGTAGCTTAGGCGTCTAGAAGTTTCTAGAACAAAAGAAACTGCGCAATAACTCTGTCGACTTCTTTTGCTAGTCCCGTTGCAATGGTTATTGCTAAATACATATATATATGGCGTGACATGCGTATATATGTATGCATGCGTATTAGAAATATACATATGGATGGCGTGATATGCGTATATATGTATGTAAGCGAGAATGGAAACTGCGCAGTAGCAATTGGCGACTTTTGGGCAAGTCCCGTTGCATTTCTTGGTTTCTGTCTTTGGTGGCCCGATGTATGTGTATGTATGTGTGTGTGTATTGGCGGTGGTCTGATTTAGAGATGCTCTAAGGGAACTAGTTCCTTTGAAAATACTAACAAGTCAGAGTACATTGTGGCGAAGTACCCAAAATTGTACTTCGTCACACCCCCCCTTTACTTCGGAGTGCGTGAGACGAAAAAGGGCCGGGGTGAACGCTGCATCGTTGTTCTTAGGATTTATGTGGGACTTTCCTGTCCCGATCTCGTAGAATTCCTGTGCTCTGTGGATTAGTATAGCTCTTCGGGTTGTATAACTCTCTGCGTAGTATAACTCTGTGTTGTATAGCTCTGCGTGTAGTGTAGCTCTGCTTGTGGTATAACTCTGCTTGGGGTATAACTCTGCTTGGGATATAACTCTGCTTGTGGTATAACTCAGCTTGGGGTATAACTCTGCTTGGCATTCAGTATATGTGATAATCGGCGCTACTGAATACTAGGGGTAACCATGCTGCTGTGGAAAAATATATATTAAATACTCTGACTTGCAATACTCTAACTATGATGCCCTATTACCCTATCAGTGTGGTTTACAAAGGGAGATATCTTAAAACTAGGATTACATACTAACTTAAATTAACCATGAACGTTGTTCACGATTACTCTTGCCTGTTGGCGCGAAGCGCCCTCGGGTTACGTTGCAGAGATTCCCCCTTAGGGGGACAGGGACGTTGGGAGAGCACACTCTCCATCAAGTGGCCCCTGTGAGTTGACTCATCTCTGGTATATTGGCTTCTTCTGATTCATGGGGATGTCTGCTGGGCCTCTGTTTGTTGCAATGGTTTGAAGTCATCTATGCTTGCTGTGCGTCGTTGTCTTCCATGGGCTTCTTCTGATTCATGGGGATGTCTGCTGGGCCTCTGTTTGTTGCAATGGTTTGAGGTCATCTATGCTTGCTGTGCGTCGTTGTCTTCCATGGGCTTCTTGTAGGCGGACTATGTTTCTGGAAATAAACTTGATTACTTTGTAGGGCCCGTCAAACTTCGGGGCCAGTTTGGCTGCAAAGCCTTCTGCTGCTTTAGACAAATGGTGTTGTCTAAGTAAGACCAGATCGCCAACGGCTGGTCTCCATTCTCGGCGTCGTAGGTTATAGTGCCGGCTTTGGTCTAATGATGCCTGCTGCATGTTGGTCTGGGCCAATTTGAATACGTCGGCCATGCGTTGTGCTCGGGATTCGGGTGACCATGGCGGTGTTCCTAGACCAGGAGTAGTTTCATCGTATAATGCTCCAGGAATACGTGGTTCTCTGCCCAACACTAGGAAGGCTGGGGTGAATCCTGTAGAATCACATACGCTTGAGTTGATAGCTAATGTGAATTCGGGGAGTAGTTGATCCCAATTGCTCTGGTCTTCTCCTAGGTATTGAGCTATCATCGTCTTGATAGTTCGATTAGCTCTTTCCGTGGGGTTCTGCCGTGGGGTATACGGCGCGGTGTACTGAAGTTCTACTCCAGCTCTGTTGCAAAGTTCTTTGAATGATTTACTGGTGAATTGCGTTCCATTGTCGCAGACGAGGGTACGTGGAGTTCCGAATCGTGCTATGATTCTTTCTCGGAAAGCCTTTTCCAATGCAGTAGTGGTAGCTTTACGCAAAGGTATGAGCTCCACCCATCTACTGTAGGCATCTAGAAAGACTAACAAGACTGTGTTACCTTGTTTCGACCGGGGTAGAGGGCCGACAAAATCCGTGCATACTATGCTAAATGGTTCCTTGACTTGGCGGGTGAACATCTTTCCTGCTGGTTTTGTTTGATCTACTTTGTATCGTTGGCATTGTATGCAGCTGCGAACATGACGTGTGACGTCACGGAAGAATCCAGGCCAATAGTATTTCTGGGCTATTCTGATTATTGTTTTCCTGATTCCTAAATGCCCTGCTGTGGGTTCATTGTGGCATTCCTGTAGTACTCGTTCTCGGTTTTCCTTTGGTACACATAGCTTCCATGGAATGGGGTCATCTTCTTCTGGGTGGTGATCTCTCCTACGGTAGAGTTGATCACCTTCGTATCGATAGTCGGGAAACTGGTCAGGTTGTTCATCGATTTGGCGTTTGATTTTACGCCACCATGTACACTTTGGCAGGGTATCCTGTATGCTGTTTAACACCTCTAAGGGCTGTCGAGAGAGGGCGTCAGCTACTATGTTTAGCTTCCCTCGGCGGTACTGGATGTCGAACTCGTATTGTTGTAGTTCGAGGGCCCAACGAGCGATGCGTCCTGTTGGATTATCTATGGAGTTGAGCCATTTAAGGGCCTGATGATCCGTGATAACTTCGAATCGGTAGCCTTCTAAATAGCAGCGCATCTTGCGTATTGCCCAGACGATGGCGAGGCACTCTTTCTCAGTTGCTGAGTAGTTTTCCTCGGGAGCAAGTAGTCGTCGGCTGGCATACGCTATTACTCGTTCTGTACCTTCTTGATATTGGGTCAAGACTGCACCCAATCCATAATCGCTGGCATCGGTCTGTAAATAGAACTTGGAATTAAAATCTGGACAAGCTAATATGGGAGCAGAAGTTAGTCGAGATTTCAGCTCTTCAAATGCGGCTTGTTGTTCACGATCCCAATTCCACTTGGCATTCTTTTTCAGCAATTTAGTGATAGGCTGAACGACGTTGGAGAACTCTGGAACGAAGCGGCGATACCAGGAGGCGATGCCTAGGCATCGGCGAAGCTGGCGTACATTAGTAGGGGGTGATAGCTCGCGCACTGCGGCTACCTTTTCAGGATCCGTGTGAATCCCTTGTTCACTGATAACATGTCCGAGGAATTGTATCCTGCGCTTGAAGAACCTGCATTTTGCTTGGTTTATACGCAAGTTAGCTTCTCGTAGCCTGCGAAAAACTTCTCGTAGATGCGTCATGTGTTCCTCCAGTGTGCTGCCTACAACGATGATGTCGTCTAGGTAGGCGAAAGCAAAAGGATCCATTTCGGGGCCTATTACGCTATCCAAAGCGCGTTGAAATGTGGCGGCTGCTGAATGTAGTCCAAATGGCATAACTTTCCATTGAAACAGCCCACGACCGGGGACTGTGAAAGCTGTGCATTCGCGACTGGATCTGGCCAATGGGATTTGCCAGTATCCGCTCTTGAGGTCCAATGTGGAGATGAACTTCGCGTGCCGAAGTTTCTCTAATATATGATTAATCCTGGGTAGAGGGTAGGCATCTCGTATAGATTGGGCATTGAGTTGCCTGAAATCTATACACATGCGCATGTCACCAGTTTTCTTACCCACTAATACGATGGGTGCGCTGTGAGGACTCTTCGATGGTTCGATTCGGCGTTCTAGCAGTAACTGGTCTACGGCATCATTGATGATCTTCTGCTGTGCTGGATTACGGGGGTAATATCTCTGCTTAATGGGACGGTCGTCCTTCATTGTGATAACATGCTCGGCTATGTGGGTGACACCTTTTAAAGTGTCGAATTTAGGCAGCTCTTGTGCCAAAAATTCTTCTATAAGTTGAGTTGAGCTATGGTCTTCGATCGGGGATGGGGATTCATGCATTGCTGGTTCACTTGGTTTAGTATCTTCGGGGGGCAGTGTTGTGGTTATTAGATTAAGTTTCGTTGACTTACGTGAGCGGCTTCCTTCTACTTGTTTGCGGAAGCGGTTGTTCCTTATCGCATGGTCAGATGGGGGAGGTAGAGCTGCACGTCTGGTCCAACTCTCAGTTGGGCTTTTGTTGCTTTGGTAGACCGTTGGGTCATCTGTGGTTAACTTGGGCTGTGTGTCACGTCTGGTAATTATCGTCGACTTGATCGGTGGCCTGATACTAGACTCTGTGATAGTATCAACTCGGGTGAATGCTCCATTGGACTGTGTTGCAGTAGGTTCCAATCTGATGAAATTTTCTCCGCATTGGATCGTGGTACCAATACCACGGAGGAAATCTGAACCCAGAATGATCTGGTCCATAATGCCTGGTAGAATTAACAATGGTAACTTGGTGTGTGATATTCCTAACCACACGTCGGCTTTGATGGCTTGGGTGATCTCCTTGCGAGATCCGTCGGCTAACTTGATAGCGGCGCGTATTTGTTTCCAGTCTTTTGTGGCTGATACCTGTTGTGCCAAAGAATGGCTGATGAAGCTTCTTGTAGCTCCGGTGTCCAACGTTGCGTTTATCTCGTGACCATTGATTTGTATTAATGCTAGCAGGCGTCCTTCAGCAAATTGAAGTCGGCTTATACTTGGGGATGATTTGGCGCTTCCTTTGTTTGATCCCCGTTCAAACAAATGCGCTCGGCGTTTCCCGAACGTTTGCAGCATTCGATGGTTCGAATGCCTCTTCTTCCGCATTCCCAGCAGAAAAGTCTGCGTCGGTTGGTACATTGGTGGGCAAAATGTCCATGTTCGCTGCAATTCCTGCAGGCGCGTTGCGTATCTACGCGTGTGTCCGCCAGTTGGTAGACGTTAGATCTGTTGGCTTGGCGTCCAGCCCCAGGCTGATAGGTGGACTTGTTGTTAATCCTGTTCTTGCGTGGCTCAGCTCGGGGTACATCTAAGAATTGTTGAACCTGGTTGTCGTAGCAGAGGACATATTGACCTGGGAATTAAAAGAAGTTGTAAAACTTGTGGAACTTTGGCTTCGCATGACCTCATAGTTGACAATTAACCGTGTTAGCTCGGTTAAATCGTGAAAATCTCTGCGACGAGTGTACAGCTGGTACTCGGGATGTAGGTTGTCATAGATGCGTTCCAATTCTTGTGGTCCGGTATAATTGGCTCTTCGCATCATGAGACGAAGCTCGACCAAATATTGTTTAAATGGTTCATCTGTGCGTTGTTTTCTGGTTCGAATAGCATCCTCCAGTTTTTCGAAGTATCGGGGTGGCAAGAAAAATTCCAGAAATCCTTGCTTGAAGCTCAGCCAGGATGATTCTAGTAATCCGCTGGTTTGCCACCATCCTTCGGCTCGGCCGGATAAAATAATTGACATCATTCTTGGTAATGACTCAGTATGGATGCGATATGTGGCTGCACGTGTTTCCAATTTTTCCAGGAAATAAAGTGGATCGGTTGTCCCATCGAAGCTAATGCCCCATTTGGACACTTTATCTGCTATGGTCGATGGGCTGAGGTTTTCCGTGGTTCGTAATGTAGTTGCCATGCCTGCTGTGGTTGCTTGTGGTGGACCTAGAGGTGCTGGTGAAGCTCTTCTGTCAATGTCCTGATTCCTGGGTATCTCGATCTCGATTGCATGCTCTGTGCACCTTGCGGGAGATACAGAACGTGATCGTGGTTTAATATCCAGGCTCTTGTCGATGGTTGCCGTCTGTCCATAGTGGGCTTCTAATTCTGCTAGGCGTGCAAGCACGTCTGGTTTATGGTCTTCTCTGGAGGCAAAACTGGAAAATCGGCTGCGCATTTCTTCCACGGTGCCGCCTTGTGTTAATCCAAATTCCGTAAAGAAATTTTCTAGTTCAGCTTTTCGGCGATACGTGATCCATTTGACACCCATGTTGCTAGAGTATCCAAATAGAACGTTGCTGAAATTGAACAATTAATTAAACAGGCGGTGTTTAATTTTAATAAATGACAAATATTGCCACTGGTTAAATATCCTGTGTATCCTTGATAACTTGTTGACTATGCGTAGGTTTCTTGACTCGGGGTGTCCTTGAGGACTGATGACTAAGTATTCTCGGCTGGTTTGTTATATCGTTGATTGATCCTGGTTGACTTTGTGTATCGTTGGTTAATCCTGGTTGACTTTGCGTATCGTTGGTTAATCCTGGTTGCTTGAATATCGTTGGTTAGTCCTGGTTGACTTTGAATATCGTTGGTTGATCCTTGATTGACTTTGGATATCCTTGTTGATTCTGGTTGGCGATGAATATCCTTGGTTGCTTGTTTGACTTTGATCCTTGTTGTTCACTGTTGATTTTATTTAAGGACTCTTGTGTATCCTTGGACTGCCTGCGTTGAAGTCTGCTTGATGAATCCTTGACGGGAGTAGGATCGACTGTTCTGGTTGACGTCTTCCTGGTGACTCTCGGGAGTAGGATTGACTGCTTGCCTTGAGGTCTTCTTGTTCAATGCCTGTACTTCCATCTGCTCCAAATAGAAGTTGCTCTGCTTGTGCCAGAAGCTGCAATTATTCTTATAGTTATTAATTGCAGTTTCTTTTATTTTAATGTTCGCCGTTACTGCTATGCTTTGTACATTGGTAATGTGTATAGCGATGCGAAGTCGACCAATAGGAACCAAGCAGGAGACCCCCCTTCTGTTCCTCATCAGAAAAATTCAGTGTGGGAGAAGGAGACAAAAAAAATGCTAGAGTCTTTGGTTGCTATGTGCGGTATATGAATTTTGGTTTTTCTATGATACTTTGCTGTGACTGTACCATCGCATGAATTCGAAACGGGGCTTCGCTGCCGCGTTTTTCTGTTTCTCTTTGACTTGCCTCCAAATTTTAAATTCTAACTGTGCTTACTGAACGAATTGTCTGTCGATGATTCTGCTGTCTATTTGATCACGACTTGGCTGAGTCTATTAGCTATGTCAATGATTTTGTATTTAGTTCTATCGTTGACTCACTTACAACTAAATTCCTGGGGGTTGATTATACTAAGTACTCTACCGTGACTCTGCTGAGTATGTTAGCTATGACGATGGTTTTGTACTTAGTTCTATCGCTGGCTTGCTTAAAACTAATTTTCTGTCGTTGATTCTACTGGTTACTCTATCTTGACTCTGCTGGGTGACTTAGCTATGTCGGTGATTAGACAGATCTATCGTTGACTTTTTAAATTGAATTCTTGCTGGCGGGGCTTTCATGCGGGGTATGTGAACAATGTAATTGACTTATGGTGCACTTGGGATACTCTGTGATTTGCCAGCATGCATATATTAAAACACAATAAAAGAAAAAAATTAATTTATTTCAAAAAATTTCTTTTATATTGCTGAAAGGGAATTTTGTTAGGCATATAGGTTAGCATGATTTGGGTTATGGTGGGTATTTATTCCACACAGATGAAATCCTTTATAAAGAAATTATTTTATATATAAAAATGTATAAAAAAATAATAATGTCAATCAAGTCTCGGGTCCCTGCTCGGGCGCCATCTGTAAGGAAGTTTTTCCAGGCCGGGGTACAACTCCCAGTCTCCCCAGGGCCTTTCCTACACAGAAAATTTATGTAAGAAACCCGGACTTGATGACGGAGGAAAGGGAGCATAGCCATATCCAGAGTTGGCTTGCTCTAATCGGTGATTGCTTTAACTATACCTAACAGAGGAGGGAAAAGGGAAAGGAGTAGGGTGATCGACGTCTACTAAACGATTAACAAACACAAGGGAAGGGTATCAAGCCGACTAGGGTGTCACCCGGACATCGACTTGAGAAACAAACACGTTGGGATTAGCCCAGGCAATTCAACCAGGTCAAGTAGGGTGTCACCCGGACCTTGGCCTGTTTGAATTATCCAGTTGCGACTCGTTGGATAATTCCTATTATTTAAGTCAACTAGGGTGTCACCCGGACATTGGCTTAAATAAAATAGGAATTATCCCGAATCGCTACAAGTACAAACGAACTACTAATGGCCCAAGAATCTTCATCAGATCAACTAGGGTGTCACCCGGACATTGGTCTGATAAAGTTCTTAGTCGGGTAGCACTAGACAAATCATATTATCCTAGTCAATTAGGGTGTCACCCGGACATTGACTAAGATTAATATGATTTACATGGCTCCCTACATAAAATACAAATACTACAAAACACACACTACATGCAAGTACAGTACGTAAACATTTAGATAATAGAGGGAACTAAAGTGACAGGATGTAACGTTGAGGATAAATCATTAAGACTGGTTTTGAGATTCGGGGTCAAACATTATAAAGTTTATTAATGTCCCTCGGACCTAAATACTACTTATATCTAACCTGCTATTGATTTACCACACTTGACCTAATAAGCTGGGGGGGGGTAGCCCTGTTGGCCACTGGTTGGACTCACCCGCTGTACACACCCTTGCTTAGCTCTGTATCTGGTGACTTTGTTTAACTTGGTGTCTCTGTAGTCTTCTGGATTACTTTGTTGTCGATTCTTGTTACTTGGTGATTATCGTCTTGGCCGTTGAGGACACTTTGCTTCCACTCTATATATTTTATTTACGCACTGCACTTTTACTGCTTCCGACTTATCTCTTGCTCGGTCCTAGCTCAACTGATCTGTCGATTTAATTTTCGACAGCCCTTGGCCTTTGATTTTGTCGCTGACGTCGGCAGCGACCAATCAAAAGTTGCCACCGCATTTTGGCGATGACGCGATCGATGCATTTACCGTAACGCATGCGTAGCTTGGGCGTCTAGAAGTTTCTAGAACAAAAGAAACTGCGCAATAACTCTGTCGTCTTCATTCGCAAGTCCCGTTGCAATTCCTATTGCTACATACATATATATGGCGTGACATGCGTATATATATATGCATAGAAACATACATATATATATGGCGTGACATGCGTACATATGTATATAGGAGGCAATAGAAACTGCGCAGTAGCAACTGGCGACTTTTGGGCAAGTCCCGTTGCATTGCTTGTTTCATTTCTTTGGTGGCCCGATGTATGTGTATGTATGTGTGTGTGTACTGGCGGTGGTCTGATTTAGAGATGCTCTGCTGGGGAACTAGTTCCTATGAAAATACTAACAAGTCAGAGTATAAACTTATAATTAATTTATAGGACTTATTATATATATATGTACATTGTGGCGAAGTACCCAAAATTGTACTTCGTCACACCCCCCTTTACTTCGGAGTGCGTGAGACGAAAAAGGGCCGGGGTGAACGCTGCATCGTTGTTCTTAGGATTTATGTGGGACTTTCCTGTCCCGATCTCGTAGAATTCCTGTGCTCTGTGGAATAGTATAGCTCTTCGGGTTGTATAACTCTCTGCGTAGTATAACTCTGTGTTGTATAGCTCTGCGTGTAGTGTAGCTCTGCTTGTGGTATCACTCTGCTTGGGGCATAACTCTGCTTGGGGTAAAACTCTGCTTGGGATATAACTCTGCTTGTGGTATAACTCAGCTTGGGATATAACTCTGCTTGGCATTCAGTATATGTGATAATCGGCGCTACTGAATACTAGGGGTAACCATGCTGCTGTGGAAAATATTATATTAAATACTCTGACTTGTAATACTCTAACTATGATGCCCTATTACCCTATCAGTGTGGTTTACAAAGGGAGATATCTTAAAACTAGGATTACATACTAACTTAAATTAACCATGAACGTTGTTCACGATTACTCTTGCCTGTTGGCGCGAAGCGCCCTCGGGTTACGTTGCAGAGATTCCCCCTTAGGGGGACAGGGACGTTGGGAGAGCACACTCTCCATCAAGTGGCCCCTGTGAGTTGACTCATCTCTGGTATATTGGCTTCTTCTGATTCATGGGGATGTCTGCTGGGCCTCTGTTTGTTGCAATGGTTTGAAGTCATCTATGCTTGCTGTGCGTCGTTGTCTTCCATGGGCTTCTTGTAGGCGGGCTATGTTTCTGGAAATAAACTTGATTACTTTGTAGGGCCCGTCAAACTTCGGGGCCAGTTTGGCTGCAAAGCCTTCTGCTGCTTTAGACAAATGGTGTTGTCTAAGTAAGACCAGATCGCCAACGGCTGGTCTCCATTCTCGGCGTCGTAGGTTATAGTGCCGGCTTTGGTCTAATGATGCCTGCTGCATGTTGGTCTGGGCCAATTTGAATACGTCGGCCATGCGTTGTGCTCGGGATTCGGGTGACCATGGCGGTGTTCCTAGACCAGGGGTAGCTTCATCGTATAATGCTCCAGGAATACGTGGTTCTCTGCCCAACACTAGAAAAGCTGGGGTGAATCCTGTTGAATCACATACGCTTGAGTTGATAGCTAATGTGAATTCGGGGAGTAGTTGATCCCAATTGCTCTGGTCTTCTCCTAGGTATTGAGCTATCATCGTCTTGATAGTTCGATTAGCTCTTTCCGTGGGGTTCTGCCGTGGGGTATACGACGCGGTGTACTGAAGTTCCACTCCAGCTCGTTGACAAAGTTCTCTGAATGATTTACTGGTGAATTGCGTTCCATTGTCGCAGACGAGGGTACGTGGAGTTCCGAATCGTGCTATGATTCTTTCTCGGAAAGCCTTTTCCAATGCAGTAGTGGTAGCTTTACGCAAAGGTATGAGCTCCACCCATCTACTGTAGGCATCTAGAAAGACTAACAAGACTGTGTTACCTTGTTTCGACCGGGGTAGAGGGCCGACAAAATCCGTGCATACTATGCTAAATGGTTCCTTGACTTGGCGGGTGAACATCTTTCCTGCTGGTTTTGTTTGATCTACTTTGTATCGTTGGCATTGTATGCAGCTGCGAACATGACGTGTGACGTCACGGAAGAATCCAGGCCAATAGTATTTCTGGGCTATTCTGATTATTGTTTTCCTGATTCCTAAATGCCCTGCTGTGGGTTCATTGTGGCATTCCTGTAGTACTCGTTCTCGGTTTTCCTTTGGTACACATAGCTTCCATGGAATGGGGTCATCTTCTTCTGGGTGGTGATCTCTCCTACGGTAGAGTTGATCACCTTCGTATCGGTAGTCGGGAAACTGGTCAGGTTGTTCATCGATTTGGCGTTTGATTTTACGCCACCATGTACACTTTGGCAGGGTATCCTGTATGCTGTTTAACACCTCTAAGGGCTGTCGAGAGAGGGCGTCTGCTACTATGTTTAGCTTCCCTCGGCGGTACTGGATGTCGAACTCGTATTGTTGTAGTTCGAGGGCCCAACGAGCGATGCGTCCTGTTGGATTATCTATGGAGTTGAGCCATTTAAGGGCCTGATGATCCGTGATAACTTCGAATCGGTAGCCTTCTAAATAGCAGCGCATCTTGCGTATTGCCCAGACGATGGCGAGGCACTCTTTCTCAGTTGCTGAGTAGTTTTCCTCGGGAGCAAGTAGTCGTCGGCTGGCATACGCTATTACTCGTTCTGTACCTTCTTGGTATTGGGTCAAGACTGCACCCAATCCATAATCACTGGCATCGGTCTGTAAATAGAACTTGGAATTAAAATCAGGACAAGCTAATATGGGAGCAGAAGTTAGTCGAGATTTCAGCTCTTCAAATGCGGCTTGTTGCTCACTATCCCAATTCCACTTGGCATTCTTTTTCAGCAATTTAGTGATAGGCTGAACGACGTTGGAGAACTCTGGAACGAAGCGGCGATACCAGGAGGCGATGCCTAGGCATCGGCGAAGCTGGCGTACATTAGTAGGGGGTGATAGCTCGCGCACTGCGGCTACCTTTTCAGGATCCGTGTGAATCCCTTGTTCACTGATAACATGTCCGAGGAATTGTATCCTGCGCTTGAAGAACCTGCATTTTGCTTGGTTTATACGCAAGTTAGCTTCTCGTAGCCTGCGAAAAACTTCTCGTAGATGCGTCATGTGTTCCTCCAGTGTGCTGCCTACAACGATGATGTCGTCTAGGTAGGCGAAAGCAAAAGGATCCATTTCGGGGCCTATTACGCTATCCAAAGCGCGTTGAAATGTGGCGGCTGCTGAATGTAGTCCAAATGGCATAACTTTCCATTGAAACAGCCCACGACCGGGGACTGTGAAAGCTGTGCATTCGCGACTGGATCTGGCCAATGGGATTTGCCAGTATCCGCTCTTGAGGTCCAATGTGGAGATGAACTTCGCGTGCCGAAGTTTCTCTAATATATGATTAATCCTGGGTAGAGGGTAGGCATCTCGTATAGATTGGGCATTGAGTTGCCTGAAATCTATACACATGCGCATGTCACCAGTTTTCTTACCCACTAATACGATGGGTGCGCTGTGAGGGCTCTTCGATGGTTCGATTCGGCGTTCCAGCAGTAACTGGTCTACGGTATCATTGATGATCTTCTGCTGTGCTGGATTGCGGGGTAGTATCTCTGCTTGATGGGACGGTCGTCCTTCATTGTGATAACATGCTCGGCTATGTGGGTGACACCTTTTAAAGTGTCGAATTTAGGCAGCTCTTGTGCCAAAAATTCTTCTATAAGTTGAGTTGAGCTAGGGTCTTCGATCGGGGATGGGGATTCATGCATTGCTGGTTCACTTGGTTTAGTATCTTCGGGGGTCACTGGCAGTGTTGTGGTTATTAGATTAAGTTTCGTTGACTTACGTGAGCGGCTTCCTTCTACTTGTTTGCGGAAGGGGTTGTTCCTTATCGCATGGTCAGATGGGGGAGGTAGAGCTGCACGTCTGGTCCAACTCTCAGTTGGGCTTTTGTTCTTTTGGTAGACCGTTGGGTCATCTGTGGTTAACTTGGGCTGTGGGTCACGTCTGGTAATTATCGTCGACTTGATCGGTGGCCTGATACTAGACTCTGTGATAGTATCAACTCGGGTGAATGCTCCATTGGACTGTGTTGCAGTAGGTTCCAATCTGATGAAATTTTCTCCGCATTGGATCGTGGTACCAATACCACGGAGGAAATCTGAACCCAGAATGATCTGGTCCATAATGCCTGGTAGAATTAACAATGGTAACTTGGTGTGTGATATTCCTAACCACACGTCGGCTTCGATGGCTTGGGTGATCTCCTTGCGAGATCCGTCGGCTAAGTTGATAGCGGCGCGTATTTGTTTCCAGTCTTCTGTGGCTGATACCTGTTGTGCCAAAGAATGGCTGATGAAGCTTCTTGTAGCTCCGGTGTCCAACGTTGCGTTTATCTCGTGACCATTGATTTGTATTAATGCTAGCAGGCGTCCTTCAGCAAATTGAAGTCGGCTTATACTTGGGGATGATTTGGCGCTTCCTTTGTTTGATCCCCGTTCAAACAAATGCGCTCGGCGTTTCCCGAACGTTTGCAGCATTCGATGGTTCGAATGCCTCTTCTTCCGCATTCCCAGCAGAAAAGTCTGCGTCGGTTGGTACATTGGTGGGCAAAATGTCCATGTTCGCTGCAATTCCTGCAGGCGCGTTGCGTATCTACACGTGTGTCCGCCAGTTGGTAGACGTTAGATCTGTTGGCTTGGCGTCCAGCCCCAGGCTGATAGGTGGACTTGTTGTTAATCCTGTTCTTGCGTGGCTCAGCTCGGGGTACATCTAAGAATTGTTGAACCTGGTTGTCGTAGGCAGAGGACATATTGACCTGGGAATTAAAAGAATTTGTAAAACTTGTGGAACTTTGGCTTCGTATGACCTCATAGTTGACAATTAACCGTGTTAGCTCGGTTAAATCGTGAAAATCTCTGCGACGAGTGTACAGCTGGTACTCGGGATGTAGGTTGTCATAGATGCGTTCCAATTCTTGTGGTCCGGTATAATTGGCTCTTCGCATCATGAGACGAAGCTCGACCAAATATTGTTTAAATGGTTCATCTGTGCGTTGTTTTCTGGTTCGAATAGCATCCTCCAGTTTTTCGAAGTATCGGGGTGGCAAGAAAAATTCCAGAAATCCTTGCTTGAAGCTCAGCCAGGATGATTCTAGTAATCCGCTTGTTTGCCACCATCCTTCGGCTCGGCCGGATAAAATAATTGACATCATTCTTGGTAATGACTCAGTATGGATGCGATACGTGGCTGCGCGTGTTTCCAATTTTTCCAGAAAATAAAGTGGATCGGTTGTCCCATCGAAGCTAATGCCCCATTTGGACACTTTATCTGCTATGGTCGATGGGCTGAGGTTTTCCGTGGTTCGTAATGTAGTTGCCATGCCTGCTGTGGTTGCCTGTGGTGGACATGCGGGTGCTGGTGAAGCTCTTCTGTCAATGTCCTGATTCCTGGGTATCTCGATCTCGATTGCATGCTCTGTGCACCTTGCGGGAGATACAGAACGTGATCGTGGTTTAATATCCAGGCTCTTGTCGATGGTTGCCGTCTGTCCATAGTGGGCTTCTAATTCTGCTAGGCGTGCAAGCACGTCTGGTTTATGGTCTTCTCTGGAGGCAAAACTGGAAAATCGGCTGCGCATTTCTTCCACGGTGCCGCCTTGTGTTAATCCAAATTCCGTAAAGAAATTTTCTAGTTCAGCTTTTCGGCGATACGTGATCCATTTGACACCCATGTTGCTAGAGTATCCAAATAGAACGTTGCTGAAATTGAACAATTAATTAAACAGGCGGTGTTTAATTTTAATAAATGACAAATATTGCCACTGGTTAAATATCCTGTGTATCCTTGATAACTTGTTGACTATGCGTAGGTTTCTTGACTCGGGGTGTCCTTGAGGACTGATGACTAAGTATTCTCGGCTGGTTTGTTATATCGTTGATTGATCCTGGTTGACTTTGTGTATCGTTGGTTAATCCTGGTTGACTTTGCGTATCGTTGGTTAATCCTGGTTGGCGATGAATATCGTTGGTTAGTCCTGGTTGACTTTGAATATCGTTGGTTGATCCTTGATTGACTTTGGATATCCTTGTTGATTCTGGTTGACGATGAATATCCTTGGTTGCTTGTTGACTTTGATCCTTGTTGTTCACTGTTGATTTTATTTAAGGACTCTTGTGTATCCTTGGACTGCCTGCGTTGAAGTCTGCTTGATGAATCCTTGACGGGAGTAGGATCGACTGTTCTGGTTGACGTCTTCCTCGTGACTCCCGGGAGTAGGATTGACTGCTTGCCTTGAGGTCTTCTTGTTCAATGCCTGTACTTCCATCTGCTCCAAATAGAAGTTGCTCTGCTTGTGCCAGAAGCTGCAATTATTCTTATAGTTATTAATTGCAGTTTCTTTTATTTTAATGTTCGCCGTTACTGCTATGCTTTGTACATTGGGGTAATGTGTATAGCGATGCGAAGTCGACCAATAGGAACCAAGCAGGAGCCCCCCCTTCTGTTCCTCATCAAAACAATTCAGTGTGGGAGAAGGAGACAAAAAAATGCTAGAGTCTTTGGTTGCTATGTTCGGTATATGAATTTTGGTTTTTCTATGATACTTTGCTGTGACTGTACCATCGCATGAATTCGAAACGGGGCTTCGCTGCCGCGTTTTTCTGTTTCTCTTTGACTTGCCTGGAAATTTTAAATTCTAACTGTGCTTGCTGAACGAATTGTCTGTCGATGATTCTGCTGCCTATTTGATCACGACTCGGCTGAGTCTATTAGCTATGTCAATGATTTTGTATTTAGTTCTATCGTTGACTCACTTACAACTAAATTCCTGGGGGTTGATTATACTAAGTACTCTACCGTGACTCTGCTGAGTATGTTAGCTATGACGATGGTTTTGTACTTAGTTCTATCGCTGGCTTGCTTAAAACTAATTTTCTGTCGATGATTCTACTGGTTACTCTATCTTGACTCTGCTGGGTGACTTAGCTATGTCGGTGATTAGACAGATCTATCGTTGACTTTTTAAATTGAATTCTTGCTGGCGGGGCTTTCATGCGGGGTATGTGAACAATGTAATGGACTTATGGTGCACTTGGGATACTCTGTGATTTGCCAGCATGCATATATTAAAACACAATCAAAAAAAAAAATTAATTTATTTCAAAAAATTTCTTTTATATTGCTGAAAGGGAATTTTGTTAGGCATATAGGTTAGCATGATTTGGGTTATGGTGGGTATTTATTCCACACAGATGAAATCCTTTATAAAGAAATTATTTATATATAAAAATGTATAAAAATAATAATGTCAATCAAGTCTCGGGTCCCTGCTCGGGCGCCATCTGTAAGGAAGTTTTTCCAGGCCGGGGTACATCTCCCAGTCTCCCCAGGGCCTTTCCTACACAGAAAATTTATGTAAGAAACCCGGACTTGATGACGGAGGAAAGGGAGCATAGCCATATCCAGAGTTGGCTTGCTCTAATCGGTGATTGCTTTAACTATACCTAACAGAGGAGGGAAAAGGGAAAGGAGTAGGGTGATCGACGTCTACTAAACGATTAACAAACACAAGGGAAGGGTATCAAGCCGACTAGGGTGTCACCCGGACATCGACTTGAGAAACAAACACGTTGGGATTAGCCCAGGCAATTCAACCAGGTCAAGTAGGGTGTCACCCGGACCTTGGCCTGTTTGAATTATCCAGTTGCGACTCGTTGGATAATTCCTATTATTTAAGTCAACTAGGGTGTCACCCGGACATTGGCTTAAATAAAAATAGGAATTATCCCGAATCGCTACAAGTACAAACGAACTACTAATGGCCCAAGAATCTTCATCAGATCAACTAGGGTGTCACCCGGACATTGGTCTGATAAAGTTCTTAGTCGGGTAGCACTAGACAAATCATATTATCCTAGTCAATTAGGGTGTCACCCGGACATTGACTAAGATTAATATGATTTACATGGCTCCCTACATAAAATACAAATACTACGAAACACACACTACATGCAAGTACAGTACGTAAACATTTAGATAATAGAGGGAACTAAAGTGACAGGATGTAACGTTGAGGATAAATCATTAAGACTGGTTTTGAGATTCGGGGCAAACATTATAAAGTTTATTAATGTCCCTCGGACCTAAATACTACTTATATCTAACCTGCTATTGATTTACCACACTTGACCTAATAAGCTGGGGGGGGTAGCCCTGTTGGCCACTGGTTGGACTCACCCGCTGTACACACCCTTGCTTAGCTCTGTATCTGGTGACTTTGTTTAACTTGGATTCTCTGTAGTCTTCTGGATTACTTTGTTGTCGATTCTTGTTACTTGGGGATTATCGTCTTAGCCGTTGAGGACACTTTGCTTCCACTCTATATATTTATTTACGCACTGCACTTTTACTGCTTCCGACTTATCTCTTGCTCGGTCCTAGCTCAACTGATCTGTCGATTTAATTTTCGACAGCCCTTGGCCTTTGATTTTGTCGCTGACGTCGGCAGCGACCAATCAAAAGTTGCCACCGCATTTTGGCGATGACGCGATCGATGCATTTACCGTAACGCATGCGTAGCTTGGGCGTCTAGAAGTTTCTAGAACAAAAGAAACTGCGCAATAACTCTGTCAATAACTCTGTCCTTCATTCGCAAGTCCCGTTGCAATTCCTATTGCTACATACATATATATGGCGTGACATGCGTATATATATAAGTTAAATATTATTATTATTTTTTCTTTTTTGAATGTCGCAGAGATGCGACTTCTTTATTTAATTCTATAATTGAAACTGAATTGATTACAATTTTGGTAGCTTAAATATTAAACGACGACGGCAGCGTCAGCAGCGTCGGCGGCGGCAGCGTCAGCGGTTGCACGTGTTGTTTCGCAACTTTTCTTAATAATTGTTTTTCATATTTGCGGATGTAGTGCAGACCTTAGCTCAGCTTTTTTGGCCTGCACGTTGCAACGGGTCATTGCTTTAGATATTATTAACTCTTCCACCCTTAGATTGACAATTGTCCACAATTGCTAGACGAAAGGCATATTGATGAATTGTAGGTTCGGGATATGTTCAGAGGTGGTTGAAATTTTTTGGCTGTTTTCTTCGTTTGCCGGAATCTTGGTGGTGATTTGTAGAATTACTTCTTTTTTGTTATTTCGTCTTTTTGAGACAAACACAATCAGCATTATGAGGCCAATAGACAGACCTAGTAAGATTAAGCTGTTCGTTAATGAATGTGTTTGTAGTAAGTTCAAATGTTTGGTATTATTAATTTGTAACTTATCAAGTGTCTTTAAGCTAAGGACACGTAAGCGTTTGTCTTCTGATGCCGATATTTGGATTATCGGTGTGCCGGGATTTACATTTGATTCTTCCATGTTGGAAAATATTCGGTTGCCAATCGCAACCGAACAATTGTGGTATTTTATCAATAGTGTGCCATAAACAATTTGGTCAACATTTTCGAATTTTATTCTGCCTTGGAAGTTGTTTAGCAGAATGGTGTCTTCCCGTATTTCTTCGACGCTCTCGATGTGGTCTGCATTGCTGTAATCGCATACCGAATTTTTACCTAATAGAAGTCTGGGAATACAATCATTAAATCTTAAATCTACTAAATTTTTTTGTTTACAAATTTTTATGTTTTTATACTTCTTACAACCCGTTCTTAATCCTAACATGGTATTTTTATGTTTAAATATTTCTTTAAATTGTAGATTGACAATTGTGTTTTCTCTGATTATGGGCCTGATGAGAAGATTATCGTAATTTTCTTTTTCAATATTGGGTATTTTAATAATGTAAAGAATTATGGTATTATTATGTAAAACAGATATGTCTGCAAATTCTAACATTTCATCTACTGACAAATTTATTTCTGCTTTATTTATTTGATTTTGTATTACATTTGAATCGTTTTCACTTACTAGAATGGTGTTTATAATATTCAATTTTGCCCATTGTATGGCGTATTTTATATTAGTTATTTCTTCTTTGACGAGACGTGTTTGTGTTTGAATATTACTGTCGAGATTGTTAGTAGGGAAAGAGTATTTTTGAATGGCGTTAGTTAGTACATTGTTAATTTGTGTTAGATTGTTTATGCGTTCTTGAAATTGTGTGTTGATGATTGTTTGTTGGTTATTATTTTGAATAAGGTTATTTAAATTACTTTCTATAGCTACTAGGTCATCATGGTCAGGAGAGCCTGCCACAAATTTCCATGCTGTGCCTAGAATATTTATTGATCTTGTCTGTCTAGTTTTATTTGGATGCAATAATGAGTGAAATATGGATTTAGACTGTTCTATTTCAAAATGTAAAGTGTGATATAGATCCGAGGATCTTAATTCTGTCTCTATGTGTTTTTCGAGATTGTGTAACGCATTTTTAATTTGTATTAAGTCTATGAGATGAATTATTCTAGTTGAGGAGGTGGAGATTTTTCCGAATCCGTTATTGAGAGTTAGTATATGGCTATTCGTATAGTTAGTCATTTCCACTCGTGCCTGTATTGGGATTAATCCCAGTATCCTGTTGAGAAAAATCGTTTTTAATGTTACTTTTGTGTACTACTCTTCCTGATTCTGTTTTTAGTGTTGTGTTGTTGTCTTCTTTAACTATTTCTTTTTTATATCTAGAGGAAAGTTTTGATCCTAAACGTGTATTAATTTTTACGAAAATTATTTGTCCAGGTTTGTATATTTTTATAGGTTTTCGGGATTGGTTATGGTATTTAATATCTTTGCTTTGTTGTTCTTTTAATCTTGTGATATTGTTTTTGCGAGCTTGTTCGTATTGTGTGGGGTCTGTGGTAATTTTTCTGCCAAAGAATATGTCTAGTGGGCGTTGTTTGGTAACTGAGTGTATGGAATTATTGTATTCATAAATGGCCCTATACAGAAGATCTGCAAAGTTTCTGTGTATGTCTTCTCTTTTAAGACATCTCATTATTTCGGATAGTGTGGAATGTAGTCGTTCTATTTGTCCGTTTACTGAACTTTTATAAGGTGGTACTTTAAAAACTTCTATGTTGAGTTGATCTTTCATCATAAAAGAAATGGAAGCTGAATTGAGTGATTTTTCATTATCTATTACTACGAATTTTGGTACTCCATAGTAGAATAAAATGTCGTGTAATGGTTGTCTGATGTCTTCTATTGCTTTGGATTTTATAATTCTGCCCTGTGCGAGTTTTGAAAATTTATCTATTGCGGTAAGTACGAGATGTTTTTCGGTAGAGTAGATATCTATGTGAATAGTGTGCCCCGGATATTCGGGTATCGGTGTTTCTTCTAAATTCGGATTTGTTGGTCGTCTATCGTATTTCTCTTCTTTACAGATTCTACATTGTTTTATGATTTTTATGATTTTTTCTTTCATTTTGGGAAAATAATATTTCTCTGCAATCTGTTTTTGGTTTTCTAGTGCGTTTCTATGTGCTCTATTGTGTGTTTTTAAAATTTGTTCTTCTTGATCTGAGTCTTTTTGTAAGTCCGTTATTTTCTTTTGAGAGAATCTTATTTTGAAAGTATTGAGCTGGGTCGGGAAAATATTCTGTATTTTTCCCATGATATCTTCTGTCGTATAAATTCCGTTTATAACAGATGGATTTAAATATTTTTTCAATAAGTTGAGAAGGTCAGTTTCTGTAAATTGTTCTTTAGTAATGTAATGTCTATGAAAGGTGGGGAAAGGTATGCTGAAATCATACTGTTCTTTTTCTGCTTTTGCTATTATAATTTGATTTTTATAAACGTTTATAGGGACTTCTATACTGGGAATGAGCAGATGGCTTGAGCTATTTGCACTGTGGACTGTTGCTGTCATTGAATTGATTTGAGCTCTGGACAATGCGTCCGCTACTATGTTTTCTTTACCTGGTTTGTAAACTAGTTGATAATCGTATTCTTCTAATAATGCCTTCCACCGTTTAATTTTGGCGTTCCAATGCCAACTACTAAGGGAGTGTGTAAGAGGTTGGTGGTCTGTAAATATTTTGACTTTTGAGTTACCGTAGAGGTAATTTCTGAGGGACTTGAGAGCCCAAATAATGGCTAGCATTTCTTTCTCATTCGTTGCATAATTTTTTTCTGCTTTTGACAATGTTCTAGATAAGAAGGAGATAGGATGTCCGTCTTGGCACAAAACTGCACCAATTGCGTAATTTGAGGCATCTGTAGTCAGGTGGAATTCTTTTTTGAAGTCGGGATATTTGAGGATGATATCATCTGATATCAATGAACTTTTTAATTTATTAAATGCTTCGAGTGCAACTGAATCTAATTGGATTGATTTTTTACTTGAAGCTTGCTTCGAAATTCTGCCGTCTTCACCACGTAGCAATGAGGTGAGAGGTTTGGCTAGTTTAGCATAGTCTTTGATAAAACGGCGATAATAGCCGGATAGGCCGAGAAATGACCGAAGTTCTTTAAGTGTGGTGGGTGGTGGATAGTTGACTATGGCTTCTACTTTTTTCTTGTTAGTTTCTATTCCCTTATCGGAAATTACAAAACCTAAGAATTCTACTTTAGTTTTAAAAAATTCACACTTATCTATTTGGCATTTTATATTTGCTTTATGAAGCGTGTGGAATATTGTTTCAAGGTGAGCCAGATGGGAACTTTCATCTTTACTGAATACAACTATATCGTCTATATAGACGTAACAAATTTTCCCTATATGTTCTCTGAGTATGTCGTCTAAAGCTCTTTGAAATATGGAAGGAGCATTTTTTAGACCGAAGGGGAGCCGTTTAAACTCATATTTTCCATTTTTTATGGAGAAGGCGGTTTTTTCTATGTCTTTTTCATTTAATAGGATTTGGTGAAAGCCACTTTTTAAATCGAGTACGGAAAAAATTTTATTGTCTCCTAACTGTGCTAAAACTTCGTTAATTTCTGGTATGGGATAACGATCAGCAATGGTTACAAAATTCAATTTTCTGTAATCAATGACTAATCTATTTTTTTCTCCCGACGCATCCATTTTTTTTGGGACTACGATGACTGGAGAGTTATATGGAGAGTGAGAAGGTCGAATTATATCGTCATCTAATAATTTTTGGATCTGTGTTTCTACTTCTTGTTGTAAAGACATGGGGTATGGATAATGTGCGGAATATACTGGAGCATCTGTGGTGGTTCTAATTTCTGCTATTACAGATGTAGTGAATGATAATTTATCATTTGGCTTTGCAAATAAGCTCGCGAATTTTTTTGTCAGTTTTGTAATGCTGATGCTTTGTTCTTTGGTCATATGTTCGGTTCGGATTGTTAGATTATTAACGGCTTGTATTAGTTTTTCTTTAATTGGGATGTTGAATCTGTTTTTAAGAGTTAAGAATTTTTCTTTGGAGAAGATTACTGCGTTTAATTGCTTCAGACTATCATTGCCTAGAATGGCATCAAATGATTTTAAAGTGGGTAATAGGAAGAATTTTACTTTTTACATCTTTGATGTTGAACAAATTTGCTTCTATGTGTTCAGTTATTCTGACATTACCTCCTACGGATATTGCTTCGAATGGTTCTATGTTCTTCTTTGGTTTTGCTACTAGTTCAGGTTTAATATAGTTATTGTTGGAGCCTGTGTCGATTAAAATTTTTAAAATCTTTCCTCCTCCAAGCTTACATTCAATATATGGAAGTGAGGAGGACTTTATTCTAAAAAATTTATGTCGGAATGTTCGTTTTGTTCGTCATTACCCCAATATTCATTCTCAGTTGGAGAATTGTCTGCAAAATTTTTTACTTCTGTATAGTAATCATTGTCATATTGCTGGTTGTCAGTCAAGTTTGTTTCCTCTAGCTGTGATAAGTCTTTATTTTCCTGGGCTGATTCAATGTTAAAATTTCGAGGTCTTTTTAATTCTTGTGTTGAATTATAAGGTGGACGTTTGCCGAAGTCGAAATTCGGTCGGTTAACATAGTTAACTTGCTTTGATTGTATTGATTTGTCTACGTCCATTGGTTCGGGACGAGGGAGAGGCTTTGGTCCGAATGGACGAGGTGGTGCTTTGGGAAAATTATAGTTTGGTTGTTGGACGAATTGTTGTCTGTTATAAGTCATTCTATTTTGTGGGAAGCTAGGATATTGATTGTACCTTATGGGTAGTGCTGGTTGTGGCTGTGGTCTGTGAGATTGTATTAATTGACGTGGGCTATTGTTCTGAATTATTGGTGGAGATCGGAACAATTGTGGCTGACCTTTGTGGTTGACTTGAGAAGCGACATATTTTTGATTCTCTAGTTTGAGGCATAAGTGGAGAGCTTGAGGTAGGTCGGTGGGCTCTTTGATTGCTAAAAGTCTAGAAAGATCACCATTAAGTCCTCTGATAAAAGTATTGAGTGCTTTATCACGATATACCTCGGTCAACAGTCGTTCAGATTCTTTAGCTATGTCCATACACCCTACCTTATTGAGGATAAGCGACAAATGTTTGTAAATTGCTGAATGGTATTCTTCAACTGATTGATTACCTTGGGTCAGTCCGTTCATCTGATATTCTAGTGTTGTTATGTCCCTCTTATCAGCATAGTGTAAAGTCAAGCATTTAGAAATTGCATTCCATTCTAGTGGAACATTATATGATTCTAAAGCGGTGTCTGCTTGTCCGACTATTTTATTTCTTATGGTGTGTAGGATACAGAAATACCTAGGGCTGCCTTCTTGTCCTGCATAGGTTTTCATTACTCTATCTACACTTTTCTTCCAAGAACTAAATTCAGCTGGATTTCCATTAAATTCTCTTAATCCTTTAACTATATCTGGGACTTTGTCTAATTCAGAAATTCTGTCGCCATATTCGGGACTAATTGTTACATCGGGGACATCAAAGGGGCATGAAGTAGATTTAAATGTTTCAGTTATGTTATTTTGTGTTATGGTTTCAACTACGATTTTAGAGATTAGTTGTGTTAATTGGTCTATGTTCATTTGGGTGTTAGTAGGAGGATTTGGACGTGAAGTCGATGCTTCATTGGACAACAATGGGGGTCTTATCAAATTATTTGTGTTTGCCATGATTTGAATTTTTATCTTATATTTTTTTAAAGAATTTTTTTCTTTTTATCTTATTATATTTTTAAAATTTTTAGTTGAGAATTTTTAGTTTGAAATTTCTTTTACTATTAGGATTTTTTTGATTGTTCAATAAATAATAATTTGAACAATAATTTTTATTTATTAATTTTTGATTAATTTTTCTTTACTTTAAATTTTTTCTAATGTTTTCTTGGTTAATTTTTTTTGGAATTTTTTCTTAATTTTTATTTTAAATTTTTATTTTAATCTTACAGTATAAATGCGGCTGCTGCCATCCTCTGTGGAAGCTCAGAATTTGTCCGTTTTGGTCTTCCCTACTCAGGTTCCGAATTCTTCTCCTCTTCAGGGGTTCGCTACGAACGGATCTTATAGCCTTGGCAGTAGTTGATTAGGTTGACACTTAATAATTGTTTTATTGTCGTGCCTTCACTTTTTTATTGTGAATTAATTTTTGAATGTTTTTATCCCTTTTAACAGTCACAATAATTAATTTATTTATTTTTTATCGCGGAGTTTCACTGTTAAAACGATTTGGCCAGCGGAGGGTGTAACTTATTAACCATTTGTGGCTATATCGTTTACCCCTTTTTCGCACTTAGAATTTGCTTTTCTATCGCGCACGCTGGTCCCTGCTCGGGCGCCAGTTAAATATTATTATTATTTATTCTTTTTTGAATGTCGCAGAGATGCGACTTCTTTATTTAATTCTATAATTGAAACTGTTAATTTTAGTTATTAAACGACGACGGCAGCGTCAGCAGCGTCGGCGGCGGCAGCGTCAGCGGTTGCACGTGTTGTTTCGCAACTTTTCTTAATAATTGTTTTTCATATTTGCGGATGTAGTGCAGACCTTAGCTCAGCTTTTTTGGCCTGCACGTTGCAACGGGTCATTGCTTTAGATATTATTAACTCTTCCACCCTTAGATTTACAATTGTCCACAATTGCTAGACGAAAGGCATATTGATGAATTGTAGGTTCGGGATATGTTCAGAGGTGGTTGAAATTTTTTGGCTGTTTTCTCCGATTGCCGGAATCTCGGGGGTGATTTGTAGAATTACTTTTTTTTGTTATTTCGTCTTTTTGATACAAACGCAATCAGTATTATGAGGCCAATAGACAGACCTAGTAAGATTAAGCTGTTCGTTAATGAATGTGTTTGTAGTAAGTTCAAATGTTTGGTATTATTAATTTGTAACTTATCAAGTGTCTTCTTGGATTTCTTCGACGCTCTCGATGTGGTCTGCATTGCTGTAATCGCATACCGAATTTTTACCTAATAGAAGTCTGGGGATACAATCATTAAATCTTAAATCTACTAAATTTTTTTGTTTACAAATTTTTATGTTTTTATACTTCTTACAATTTGTTCTTAATCCTAACATGGTATTTTTATTTTTGAATATTTCCTTAAATTGTAGATTGACAATTGTGTTTTCTCTGATTATGGGCCTGATGAGAAGATTATCGTAATTTTCTTTTTCAATATTGGGTATTTTAATAATGTAAAGAATTATGGTATTATTATGTAAAACAGATATGTCTGCAAATTCTAACATTTCATCTACTGACAAATTTATTTCTGCTTTATTTATTTGATTTTGTATTACATTTGAATCGTTTTCACTTACTATAATGGTGTTTATAATATTCAATTTTGCCCATTGTATGGCGTATTTTATATTAGTTATTTCTTCTTTGACGAGACGTGTTTGTGTTTGAATATTACTGTCGAGATTGTTAGTAGGGAAAGAGTATTTTTGAATGGCGTTAGTTAGTACATTGTTAATTTGTGTTAGATTGTTTATGCGTTCTTGAAATTGTGTGTTGATGATTGTTTGTTGGTTATTATTTTGAATAAGGTTATTTAAATTACTTTCTATAGCTACTAGGTCATCATGGTCAGGAGAGCCTGCCACAAATTTCCACGCTGTGCCTAGAATATTTATTGATCTTGTCTGTCTAGTTTTATTTGGATGCAATAATGAGTGAAATATGGATTTAGACTGTTCTATTTCAAAATGTAAAGTGTGATATAGATCCGAGGATCTTAATTCTGTCTCTATGTGTTTTTCGAGATTGTGTAACGCATTTTTAATTTGTATTAAGTCTATGAGATGAATTATTCTAGTTGAGGAGGTGGAGATTTTTCCGAATCTGTTATTGAGAGTTAGTATATGGCTATTCGTATAGTTAGTCATTTCCACTCGTGCCTGTATTGGGATTAATCCCAGTATCCTGTTGAGAAAAATCGTTTTTAATGTTACTTTTGTGTACTACTCTTCCTGATTCTGTTTTTAGTGTTGTGTTGTTGTCTTCTTTAACTATTTCTTTTTTATATCTAGAGGAAAGTTTTGATCCTAAACGTGTATTAATTTTTACGAAAATTATTTGTCCAGGTTTGTATATTTTTATAGGTTTTCGGGATTGGTTATGGTATTTAATATCTTTGCTTTGTTGTTCTTTTAATCTTGTGATATTGTTTTTGCGAGCTTGTTCGTATTGTGTGGGGTCTGTGGTAATTTTTCTGCCAAAGAATATGTCTAGTGGGCGTTGTTTGGTAACTGAGTGTATGGAATTATTGTATTCATAAATGGCCCTATACAGAAGATCTGCAAAGTTTCTGTGTATGTCTTCTCTTTTAAGACATCTCATTATTTCGGATAGTGTGGAATGTAGTCGTTCTATTTGTCCGTTTACTGAACTTTTATAAGGTGGTACTTTAAAAACTTCTATGTTGAGTTGATCTTTCATCATAAAAGAAATGGAAGCTGAATTGAGTGATTTTTCATTATCTATTACTACGAATTTTGGTACTCCATAGTAGAATAAAATGTCGTGTAATGGTTGTCTGATGTCTTCTATTGCTTTGAATTTTATAATTCTGCCCTGTGCGAGTTTTGAAAATTTATCTATTGCGGTAAGTACGAGATGTTTTTCGGTAGAGTAGATATCTATGTGAATAGTGTGCCCCGGATATTCGGATATCTGTGTTTCTTCTAAATTCGGATTTGTTGGTCGTCTATCGTATTTCTCTTCTTTACAGATTCTACATTGTTTTATGATTTTTATGATTTTTTCTTTCATTTTGGGAAAATAATATTTCTCTGCAATCTGTTTTTGGTTTTCTAGTGCGTTTCTATGTGCTCTATTGTGTGTTTTTAAAATTTGTTCTTGATCTGAGTCTTTTTGTAAGTCCGTTATTTTCTTTTGAGAGAATCTTATTTTGAAAGTATTGAGCTGGGTCGGGAAAATATTCTGTATTTTTCCCATGATATCTTCTGTCGTATAAGTTCCGTTTATAACAGATGGATTTAAATATTTTTTCAATAAGTTGAGAAGGTCAGTTTCTGTAAATTGTTCTTTAGTAATGTAATGTCTATGAAAGGTGGGGAAAGGTATGCTGAAATCATACTGTTCTTTTTCTGCTTTTGCTATTATAATTTGATTTTTATAAACGTTTATAGGGACTTCTATACTGGGAATGAGCAGATGGCTTGAGCTATTTGCACTGTGGACTGTTGCTGTCATTGAATTGATTTGAGCTCTGGACAATGCGTCCGCTACTATGTTTTCTTTACCTGGTTTGTAAACTAGTTGATAATCGTATTCTTCTAATAATGCCTTCCACCGTTTAATTTTGGCGTTCCCATGCCAACTACTAAGGGAGTGTGTAAGAGGTTGGTGGTCTGTAAATATTTTGACTTTTGAGTTACCGTAGAGGTAATTTCTGAGGGACTTGAGAGCCCAAATAATGGCTAGCATTTCTTTCTCATTCGTTGCATAATTTTTTTCTGCTTTTGACAATGTTCTAGATAAGAAGGAGATAGGATGTCCGTCTTGGCACAAAACTGCACCAATTGCGTAATTTGAGGCATCTGTAGTCAGGTGGAATTCTTTTTTGAAGTCGGGATATTTGAGGATGATATCATCTGATATCAATGAACTTTTTAATTTATTAAATGCTTCGAGTGCAACTGAATCTAATTGGATTGATTTTTATACTTGAAGCTTGCTTCGAAATTCTGCCGTCTTCACCACGTAGCAATGAGGTGAGAGGTTTGGCTAGTTTAGCATAGTCTTTGATAAAACGGCGATAATAGCCGGATAGGCCGAGAAATGACCGAAGTTCTTTAAGTGTGGTGGGTGGTGGATAGTTGACTATGGCTTCTACTTTTTTCTTGTTAGTTTCTATTCCCTTATCGGAAATTACAAAACCTAAGAATTCTACTTTAGTTTTAAAAAATTCACACTTATCTATTTGGCATTTTATATTTGCTTTATGAAGCGTGAGGAATATTGTTTCAAGGTGAGCCAGATGGGAACTTTCATCTTTACTGAATACAACTATATCGTCTATATAGACGTAACAAATTTTCCCTATATGTTCTCTGAGTATGTCGTCTAAAGCTCTTTGAAATATGGAAGGAGCATTTTTTAGACCGAAGGGGAGCCGTTTAAACTCATATTTTCCATTTTTTTTGGAGAAGGCGGTTTTTTTCTATGTCTTTTTCATTTAATAGGATTTGGTGAAAGCCACTTTTTAAATCGAGTACGGAAAAAATTTTATTGTCTCCCTAACTGTGCTAAAACTTCGTTAATTTCTGGTATGGGATAACGATCAGCAATGGTTACAAAATTCAATTTTCTGTAATCAATGACTAATCTATATTTTTTTTTTCTTTTTATCTTATTATATTTTTAAAATTTTTAGTTGAGAATTTTTAGTTTGAAATTTCTTTTACTATTAGGATTTTTTTGATTGTTCAATAAATAATAATTTGAACAATAATTTTTATTTATTAATTTTTGATTAATTTTTCTTTACTTTAAATTTTTTCTAATGTTTTCTTGGTTAATTTTTTTGGAATTTTTTCTTAATTTTTATTTTAAATTTTTATTTTAATCTTACAGTATAAATGCGGCTGCTGTCATCCTCTGTGGAAGCTCAGAATTTGTCCGTTTTGGTCTTCCCTAGTCAGGTTCCGAATTCTTCTCCTCTTCAGGGGTTGGCTACGAACGGATCTTTTAGCCTTGGCAGTAGTTGATTAGGTTGACAATTAATAATTGTTTTATTGTCGTGCCTTCACTTTTTTATTGTGAATTAATTTTTGAATGTTTTTATCCCTTTTAACAGTCACAATAATTAATTTATTTATTTTTTATCGCGGAGTTTCACTGTTAAAACGATTTGGCCAGCGGAGGGTGTAACTTATTAACCATTTGTGGCTATATCGTTTACCCCTTTTTCACACTTAGAATTTGCTATTCTATCGCGCACGCTGGTCCCTGCTCGGGCGCCAGTTAAATATTATTATTATTTATTCTTTTTTGAATGTCGCAGAGATGCGACTTCTTTATTTAATTCTATAATTGAAACTGAATTGATTAAACGACGACGGCAGCGTCAGCAGCGTCGGCGGCGGCAGCGTCAGCGGTTGCACGTGTTGTTTCGAAACTTTTCTTAATAATTGTTTTTCATATTTGCGGATGTAGTGCAGACCTTAGCTCAGCTTTCTTGGCCTGCACGTTGCAACGGGTCATTGCTTTAGATATTATTAACTTATACTTTAATATTTAGAGTCCCAAAATGCTCAGATCATATTGCACTTATATACTAACACTCTTATATACTTTAATATTTAGAGTCTCAAAATGCGAGACCAAACTATGTACTTTTAGTTCTTCAGTAACCAAGCGACTATACGGTCATAAATAAAATTCAATTTACTTAAAACTCGGTTTACTTTATTTTGATGAACGATAATTCATTCATACATATGTGCCAACAACAAACGTACGCTTTCTCGCTTACTCCTACCATGAGATCAGCGCGCCTGTATTTATGTACACAGCATGAACGCATGCTATCTCACTCACTCTACTTTCAACACATTGATTATAGGTATATATCCGCTATTTATTATCCGATTTTAACAAAATTTGGTCAGCGGATGCATATTTGTCATAGTATTGTGTATGCCAAATAAGAATGCGGTAACTTAAATACAGCTCTGCCTTTTGATTTTTTCTAAATTACAGGGGCGGAGGTGGGTGTGGCAAAAATTTAAAATAAACTTGACCTGCGTAGACACTACACGAATGTTGACATCAAATTTGGTTGGTCTAGCTCTTTTAGTCTCTGAGATCTACGTGTTCATACGGACGGACAGACGGACGAACAGACGGACAGACGGACATGTCTCAATCGACTCGGCTATTGATGCTGATCAAGAATATATATACTTTATGGGGTCGGAAATGATTGCTTCTGCCTGTTACATACATTTTAGCGACCTTAATATACCCTTTTACCCTATGGGTACAGGGTATAAAAACATTTCAAAGCAACAAGTATATAAACAATGATTAATTCTATATATATAAAATTCTCGTGTCACAATGTTTGTCTTCAAACTCCTCCGAAACGGCTTTACCGATTTTAACCAAATTTTGCATGCATATTGAGTAGGTCTGAGAATCGGCTAACATCTATTTTTCATACCCCTAAGTGTTAAGGCTAACAAAAAATATTATTCACGCTGTAGCATTAAGAGACTGATATTGTTTGATTTTTTGACAGTGTTACCGTTCTTATCGAATAATAATTTTTTGATAGTGTTACCGTTCTTATCGAATAATAATTTTTTGATAGTGTTACCGTTCTTATCGAATAATAATATGTATAATAAAGTACATATGTGGCTTAGATTTAAGAACGCCATAATTTTCACACGGACAATTATGCGTAGCATGCTCTCGAGTGGGTAAACCATCAAACCATCAAATGAGCGTAATAGGATTCCGACGCCAGAAACGCGGGCAGTTCGAGCGCGTCATTCAATTAATAATCGCGCAAGTTTAAACCGAGCTGCTTTCATTTACGATGTGTCAATTGACTACAGTAACTATTAATGTGTTGTTATTGGTTCTATGAACTCGGGTTGCTCACATTGTAAGCCATTGAAATAAAAAAACTAGAAGGATGGGCTAACTTCGGCCACGCCGAAGTTCGGATACCTTTGCAAACTGTTCTTATCAATTACATATAAATTACCAGAATTATAAGAAAGTATATAAAACTAATCATGCCCATGGCTCCAAAAAAATAAACTTACGAGTAAAAAAAAATTTTTTTTTTGGTCCGATTGTTCCTATAGGAGCTATATCATATAGTAGGCCGATTCTATCAAAACTCAACAGACACATTTTTATATATATACCAAATAACAAAGATTTTCATCTAAAACCAAACAACGAAGTTATTGAGGTTAAAGCATATTCATGACCGATCGTTCCTATGGGAGCTCTATGATATAGTCATCCGATCGGAATTATTCCGAGATATACAATGCCTGCAGCAAAAAGAAGCCTAGGTGCAAAATTTGGTTTCAAAAATAGAAACAGATTCCATACACTTATTGAATAATATCCAACAATATAACATAATTGCTTTCAAATGACTTTATTTGGGGCAACAAACGTACATAGTTCGGAAAAATTTTATGGTACTTTCAAGAAACTCTGATCTGAAGAATATATTCATCTTCGAGATGCAATAAATACTGATCGAAAAACATTGAATGTTGATTGGATGACGATTTTTCCAGCAACATACATACATCGGAAGATATGCTTACGATGCCATGTCGTATGTTCGCCATTGTGTTACAGCAGATTTCTTCATCACATCTACATGCTATCCTCACTAGATAGAAATCAAGCAAAAACATAAAAAACATGGTGAATCATAATTATCACGAAAAGTCACTATAAAATTCTACAAATCTTTTCGGCAGAACGAAGTCTGTCGGGTATGCTAGTTATTTATAAATATTTCAAAAATAAAAAAAATTTTTTTGCATAAATTGTTGCCTAATCGCGCTAAAGATCATTAAGTGCGTTAAACCAGTGCATTTAGTGATTGAACCTGCTGTATCGGACAGAACGATAAAGACAACAAAATATGTACACATATGTATGTACATATATGCATAAATCGTCAATGTGTATTATGCACTCCGTGATATTGATGTTGGTGTTGCCTTTGAGTTTCACTCGAGTTTAAAATATTTCATCATCTTTTGAAAATTTTCGCTTCGGGTGTATTTGTTCCCCCGAATTCAGCAATTCCCGTTAATCACATACACATATCTATATGGGTACCAGCTGCGTAACAGGCGACATTGTCTTCGGCTACATTCTGCAGACTTGCATGTCTCGTCAAAGTGACGGCGGTGCCGCAACAGTACAAAGTTGCTTCGCGACAAGCGTGTCTAGTTTATCATCTTGGTGGTCTGATCTCGTTGCGAGTCGCACGTCTATAGGTGTAAGTCGAACTGTCGAGTTGAAGGTTCGAATGGTTAAATGAGTGAGAACGAAATAGTTATTGCTGAACGTGGTCCCTAGTATTACTTAGTGAGAGTGAGATGGCTGCATATGCCTTCAGCAAATCTCGAGAAAGCAGTCATAAAAATTCTGGAAGCTAACGCTAAGGGAACTCGTTATTAAAAGGCAAGTAATGGAAAACAACAACGTCGAAGCGAACCTGACATCAGAAGTGGGATTGGCACCACCTCCTACATTTTCGGAGGAGCAGTGGCGTCTAATTCTTGAGTTGCAAAACCGCAACTTATGTGAAATGCTACAAACCGTCCGGTCGTCAGCAACTCAGCCACGTAACGTTGTGTTGCCGAAATTCAACCCAGAAGCAGCCGGAGGGGATGCTTCGAAATGGTGTGTAACTGCGGACATCAAGCTGACTAAGCAGCCTTTGGATGGAAGTTCCCTGATTATGGCCCTGAGCAAATCCATGGAGGGCAGTGCTTCGCAATGGCTAACCCAAATCTCATATCCCGGCATCAATTGGGACGATACGAAAGCGACGAGACTGCAGCGGCCATGTTTTTAAATCTTCTCAACAGCCGCCCGGCCGAAGGTGAGCGCCAGGCAGTTTATGCGAGTCGTTTGGTGACGTCATTGACGACGAAGTGGAGAAATATGAGCCTTGAGGAAGTAGCTGTTACCACTGTACTTGCTCACATGGCCAATGTTGACTGTCGTTTGCAACGAATTATATTTACATCAAACATACAAACAAGAAAAATCTACAGTCGGAATTAAAGGCGTTTACGTTTGAAAAAAAGCGAAGCACCGGACGAGACGACAACTCTGGACCTGATTTCAAACGGAGAAAAATCCTTTCTGCAGTGTGCCACTTTTGTGGAAAACCTGGACACAAAATTGCGGAATGCAGAACAAAGATGCGACAAGGTAAAGAGAAGAAACCATCGCGGGAGACGCCGAATGTTACCTGTTTCCAGTGCGGCCAGCCAGGACATTTTGCAAATCAATGTACAAATAAGGAGGCAGCTGCAAAGAAGACACTCATATATCCGAAGACGGTAAACCAGTGCTCCGTGTCCGAGCCAAAAGGATGTATGACACAGCGAGGTGAGATCTACCCAATTACTTTTGACTCTGGGGCAGAATGTTCTCTAGTTAGAGATAAGATTAGTAATAAGTTATCGGGCAAACGTATACACAATGTAGTAGTGCTCAAGGGTATCGGTGATGCCGGTATCTATAGTACGTTGCAGATTTTGAGCAATGTATCAATAGATGGAAACATGTTAGAAATTCTCTTTCATGTTGTCCAGGATCAATATTTAAAAAATGATTTTGTTGTTGGAAGAGAAATCCTCAACCAGGGTTTTAACATTGTCATGACAATGACAATTGAAATTGTTAAGTCAAAATCTGTGAATATTTGTACTCCGTCTGAACAAGTGGTCACCTTGACCGACATTGATACCGAATTGTACGGCAAAGAGAAGGATGATTTAATTAAATTACTAAACAATTATTCAGTCGCGTTTGTAAAGGGTATACCATGTACACGAGTTACTACAGGGAAATGAAAATTCGTTTGATTGACCATAGCAAAACAGTGCAACGGCGGCCTTATAGACTTAGTCCGGATGAGAGGGAGATAGTCCGAGCAAAAGTGAGTGAATTAATAAAGTGTAATATTGTTCGTCCGAGTTGCTCTCCTTTTGCGAGCCCTATATTGCTGGTAAAAAAGAAAAATGGATCAGACCGCCTTTGTGTAGATTATAGGGCATTAAACTCAAACACAATCGCCGACAAATTTCCGTTGCCGCTTATTAGCGACCAAATTGCTAGATTAAGAGGGGCCAATTATTTTACGTGTTTAGATATGGCCAGCGGTTTTCACCAAATTTCGATCCATCCTGAATCCGTGGAATACACTGCTTTTGTAACTCCTGACGGCCAATACGAATTTCTGACAATGCCATTTGGGCTTAAAAAATGCGCCTTCCGTTTTCCAGCGTGCGGTTATGATGGCGCTAGGTGAACTTGCACATTCTTATGTAATCGTCTATATGGATGACATAATGGTGGTGGCACCAACTAAGGAGTTGGCTTTCGAAAGACTAAAAATAGTTTTAGGGATCCTAACGAAAGCCGGTTTCACTTTTAACATAAGCAGTAAGTAGCTTTATGAAAACCACTGTTCAGTATTTAGGATATGAAGTGCGAGCAGGAGAAATTCGACCAAACTCACGAAAAATTATTGCATTGAGCGCTTTGCCTCCACCTAAAAGTGTTACTGGTGTAAGACAGTTTATTGGTCTAGCTTCATACTTTCGCAAGTTTGTACGTGATTTTTCCCAAATTATGAAACCTTTTATATAGTCTGACTTCGGGAAAGGGTGATGTAACATGGAATCCTCAGTTGGAGGAGGTTAGAAAAAAATATTGTCCATCCTCACAACTAAGCCAGTTTTGGTCATTTTCGACCCACAGTACCCGATAGAATTGCATACAGATGCGAGTTCCTGTGGTTATGGTGCTATGCTCTTGCACAGGATCAACAATAGACCCCACGTAGTGGAGTACTATAGTAAAACAACTTCCCCTGTTGAGTCTAGGTACCACTCTTACGAACTAGAAACATTGGCAGTCGTCGAATCTATAAAGCATTTTCGTCATTATCTGCTTGGACGTGAGTTTGTAGTCTATACTGATTGCAACTCTTTAAAAGCGTCTCGCACAAAAATGGATCTAACTCCTAGGGTTCACGCTGGTGGGCGTATTGTGGTGGGATATTCAATATAGACCAGGAAAACATATGTCTCATGTTGATTTTCTGTCCAGGAATCCGTTCCCTTCGGATCCGCGCTTAGTCGTAGAACAAGTAAATGAAAAACGTGTAAATTTGGCTGAAATTTCTAGTGATTGGCTCCTTGCTGAACAGCGATTAGACCTTGAGATAGTAGAAATCGTAGCCAAATTAAAGTCTGAAGAACTTCCCGAAGACTTAAGCAAAACATATGATTTAAGAAAGGTTGTGTTACATCGCAAAATTAAAAAAAACGGAAGAACTCGTTGTTTGCCAGTTGTGCCACGTGTCTTTAAATGGTCGGTTATTAATCAAGTGCATGAATCGATTATGCATCTCGGGTGGAAAAAGACATTAGAAAAAGTATATCAGTTTTATTGGTTTGATAAAATGAACAAATATGTTCGAAAATTTGTTGATAATTGTATAACTTGCAGAACAGCCAAGTCCCCTTCCGGGAAAGTGCAAGTTGAGCTTCATCCAATTCCCAAAACCAGTATGCCTTGGCATACTATTCATATCGATATAACGGGAAAACTTAGTGGTCAAAGTGATTTAAAAGAGTATGTCATCGTTCAAATTGACAGCTTTACAAAATTTGTTTATTTGTATCATACCCTTAAACTGGATGCAGAAAGTTGCGTGAAAACAATGAAATCATCTATTTCTTTATTTGGAGGCAGATGTTTCTCCAGTTCGAGATTTTCGGAATTCTGTTCCTCACAAAACATGAAACTGCATCTAATTGCAACAGGCGCAAGCCGAGCAAACGGTCAGGCCGAGCGTGTAATGAAAACACTTAAAGGTTTACTAACTGCTGTGGAATCGGGTCACCGGTCCTGGCAAGATGCTCTCGGAGAGGTACAACTTGCAATAAATTGCACAGTTAGTAGTGTAACAAAAGCGAGTCCTCTGGAGATGCTAATAGGCTAGACCGTTGGGATTGGTTCCGCCATGCGAAACTGAAATTGAGGTAGACTTAACAAGTGTTAGATCTCGCGCTAGTGACAATATGAAGGCTTTAGCGTTGTACGATAAATTGAGATTTGACAAAAATAAAGCAGCCGTTGTTAGGCACAGAGTTGGTGACCATGTACTGTTGAAGAATGAAGAGCGACAACAAACAAAGCTAGATCCTAAATTCCGTGGGCCGTTTCAAGTAATAGATGGTGATAGATAATTGTTGAAATCGTTAATAAATAATCGGTTGTACAAATATTCTCATGAGAATATTCGAAAAATGCCAGATAGTAGTGTGCCCAATGAGTTGGATGTTTGTGATAATGAGATTACCCGCCAATGAGTCCAGGTAGGACGCTGAGTTTTCCACCAAAGCAAGGTGATGAGATATCCGTCTAGGTGAGACGATGAGTAATCCGTCAGAATTGACGAGGTGTTAGCCGTCTAGGTGAGACGATGAGTAATCCGTCAGAATTGACGAGGTGTTATCCGTCTAGGTGAAACGATGAGATTTCCGTCAAATGTGACGAAGTGTTATCCGTCCAGGTGGGACGATGAGCTATCCGTCCAGGTGGGACGATGAGCTATCCGTCCAGGTGGGACGATATTGATATCTGGCGGAAGACCCATGTGCGGTTAGAAATAGTGTTTAGAGTTATTAAGAGAAATCTCTATGTAAAATTTAAATAGGATAAACTGTTGCAAACAAAGTATATGAAATGAGAATTCTAATGTAACTAAGTTAAGACAAAGAATAAACCATGTTATGGTACACGAGGACGTGTAATTGTCAGGATGGCCGTGTCGTGTCGTTGAGAAACTGAAGCTAATGATTCCGTTCTCGTAGTGTCGTCAGTTTACTGGTTCAGTGGGTCTCTACGGGGTTGCCAAGTATTTCTGTACACATTTAGTTGCAAGGTTCGGAGGATATGTCAAATGATTATGAAAGTATTAGTAATATTCTATAGCATTGTTGTTGGTTAGAATGACTGTGCAAAATGCACGTCTATAGGTGTAAGTCGAACTGTCGAGTTGAAGGTTCGAATGGTTAAATGAGTGAGAACGAAATAGTTATTGCTGAACGTGGTCCCTAGTATTGCTTAGTGAGAGTGAGATGGCTGACATGGATGACACGTCTAGTCTGAAATTGGGTATAAAAAGGGCAGCAAATCTCGAGAAAGCAGTCATAAAAATTCTGGAAGCTAACGCTAAAGGAACTCGTTATTAAAAGGGCAAGTAATGGAAAACAACAACGCCGAAGGGAACCCCACACATATATAAAAAAAAAAAAAAAAAAAAAATTTAAAAAAAAAAAATATGGAAAACTATAAACAAATGAAGCAAGCAAGTCGTCTTTTGCCGACATTGAGTATACCCTGTACCAAAGTTTCTTATATAAAATTATGACACTATGTATTGGGCTGAAAAGGAACAACAAAAAACTCATTTTCGTTTACAAATTTTAAGATTTGTTTTTACATTTAAAACGCCGCTCGAATTTGCTACCGACTTAATAAATATGTCGGTACCCAGGGAACACCACGTGGAGGCTTTTGAAAAAATCATTTGGGCTACCAAGTAAAGTAAAATATTGGTAACCTTCGAGTCGACTTGAACCACCTTATTTAACTTGGGCAGTTCCATATTCCCCATATTTTTTTTTTTTTTAATTATAAATAAAAAGTATATATTTAATAAACACCAAACCCTAACTAATACGCAATTACATGTCATTAATACTAACGAAAATTCCCCTATGATAACTATATATTGTATCAAAAAGGCGCGCACTGGCTCTACTGCTAGAAAGATTTGAAAACGCCCAGTCAATATTGGTATTACCATTGGTGGTGGACGCATTTAAATCAAGAAAAGAACTATAATTTTTACTACTTAGAAACTGATAGACATTCCTACCACTACCTGAAAGGGACTGAAGGTTGATATTAAAATCTCCTAAAATAATGGCGCTATTGTCTAACATATATGAAGAATCCTGAAGTAATCTCTCGAACTCAACCCTGAACTTTGACATTGGATATGTCGGACTGCGATAAATTATTAAAATTCCTAAATTATTATATTTTAAAAGGGCATATTCGAAAACAGGGGAAGTAAGGCAATTTGATCTAGCATAATGTCGACCACTAGAACAAAGACTGGTATTCTCCAGCATATCGTTTTTAATAAATATGACAATACCTCTTTTAGGTCGAGCACCGCTTGCCAATGAGGGGCAATCCAAACGTACTGCAATGCAATAGCCTGGAATTTCATATGCTTCGTTAGCATATGTAGAAGCCTCAACAAAGCATAAGATAGAGGACTGCAGAATAAGCTGATTTGAAATAATATCACTAAAATGGCAATGAAGACTTTCCGTGTTATGGAAGAAGATATTTAAATTGGAGCTATCAAATAGGGGATCGAAATGGGTTTGAAGAGCTTTTTCGGTGCGTAGTTTTTGTAGCTCTTGTTCAGCTGCAGAATCTTGGCCAGATCTAGGGGGGACGAACTGCCCAACAATATAAAGCCCTGCGGCACTAGTTGCCCTACTACATGCTACATACAATGCCTCACGTTGCATTCCTGAACTTGTGTGGACCACCACTTTTTCATACGTAGCACCCTGACTTTTATGAATAGTTATAGCCTCTGCAGGTATAACCGGAAACTGTTTCCTATCAATTGTGACTTGCTCATTAGATCTGAATTGAAAACTTTTTACTGTTTTCTGAATTGGGGTCCACGAATTTTGGGCACGATGGCGAAACTTAGCTCGAGCATTCACTCCTACACTATCATCTAAAAACTTTATCCAAAGAACTGTGGGAAGATTGGAAGAATTTAAATCAATATCCATTAAGGTCCCCGTGGCTCCATTCACGAGACCATCTGCCGTGTCTACATTAACTGTCATCATATATTTGGCAGTCGTTTTTAAAATAAGCTGACTACACAAACCCTGAGTATCAGAAGTTTTAAAACCCTTCACATCTTCTAAATACTTGTTTTTAGCTGCATCAGTAAGATGAGCAGCTTTAATAAAATCTAAAGCGACTGAAACGTATTCCTCAGTGGGAATAGAAGATAATTTTGCCCTGTTATAAAAATCTGTCTCCCTATTACTAAGAAATAGATGAATTGCTTCATCTGGAACTTGACTAGCGTCGAAAATTCTGGTCCTAAATAACTCAATATCAGTTGGCGACATTTGGCCTGATGCCATGCTATTTAATGCAATTGCAAAGGGTTGATCGTCTCGCTGACGCATGATCTCCGTGAGCTCAAAAAACTTAAAACGTTCCCACAGAGAAGGTCCAACAAGAATGCTATAAGGGTCATGCGAAGATGATGTGGATTGGAATATCCAGCGATCACCTACAGGGCGTAGTTGTCTGAGATCGCCGAACACGATAACAGAAATGCCCCCAAAGGGAGAATCACGATTCCGAAAAATTTGTTTGAGGCGAGAGTCCAAATAGGAAAACATTTTTGCACCGACCATTGAAATTTCGTCAATAATTAAAAGTTTGAGATCAATAAATCTTGTTCGAAGAGTGTTTAACAAGTCAGAACTCAAATCCCTAAAAGAAGAACCAGACTGATTAATTGGAAGGGAAAACATGGAATGAAGGGTGGAACCTCCAATTCCGAAAGCTGCTTTCCCAGTGGGAGCGCACAAGAGAATCTTAACTGTCGTTGGGTCGTTTCCTACTCTACGATTATACTCCACAGACAGGGACTGAAAAATTGAAGAAATAAGCCTACTTTTGCCGACACCTGCACCGCCACCTACGAATTCATGAAAAACATTATTGCTTTTCGCATTATAAAGAACATGAGTAAGAAAAGTTTTTTGTTTTAAATTGAGCGACCTAACAATACTAGCTAAATTTTCAGGCGAAACTATTGGGGGGAGTTTTATAATACGGATATCATTTTCCGAATCTGCTGGTTGGTCATTGGCATTCAAATTTAAAAGGTTGAGTTGAGAATTTATTTCAGGAAAAGCTAAAACCCTAAACTCTTCATCTAATACGACCTGACCCTCTAATTGATTTTCGATATCCCTATTTTCATTTTCCAAAGCCCTTCTAAGCGCGTCTTCCAAATCATCTAAAACATTGTACCTATTAAAACCGGACCTAATAATTTCCTCATGCTCACTATAAAATTCCTCACAATTTCTCTGAACTAACTCTACTTGCTCGTCTCTCCAAGGAAAATACAACATTACTAATTCCCTAAAGTAATTCTGCCTATCTGTGTTAATATTATATTTCCTAAATCTAATTGTGCAAGGCCACCTTCTATGTGTAATATAACCACTTCCATCGTGCAAAGGAAGGCTGTCTCCTGAAACCTCATTTTCTTCAACATTCCTACTATTTCGGCGAGACCTAATGCTAAACTCATAATTGGCAGCGAAATCAGCTAAACACAAATCCTCAAGAATATCTGGCCTTTCTACATAATGGTCAAGTAGCCCTTTTACAAAGATGTCTGTTGAGTCCTGAGGCAAACTTTGTAATTGCTGTCTAGATTTGAGCATTTTAACTCGAAATTCTGGTAAATTTGTATTTATAAACCTATCTTTGTGGCTAATATTGGACATAGACATCCCTAAACAACAATAGGCGGCTTCCTGAGCAGATATCTCAGTGCCGCAAATAAATTTGTGACCAATGTATTGCAACTTTTGCCTAATGCTTAAATTGCCCCTTTCAACACTAGCAACGGCTTCCCGCATCAGCTTTGAAATGCCTCTTTGGGATTTATTTATATAATTCATTATGTAACTGCAACAAGCATACGGATCTAATATGAACTGGATGTCCATATTAGCCCGTTGCAAAGAAAGAATATGCCTATTATACGCGTTTACCCTAATGTCTGCAAAACTTCTTTTAAGAAAAATCTGGGGTTTTTTCAAGCTAGACCTAACAGCAAAAAGATATTCCTCGTAGCTGAGATTCACATTTTCATGTGAAAGAAAATTTTCAAAATTGGACAAATGGGAAACGATATCGGAGGGAAAACTACTATTTAGAAATTGTTGAAGCTTCTGAAAATTTTGTCTGTGGTGCACAATGTTTTCAAATTCTTCGGAAAGGGGCTTTAAAATTTCTGTTTGGGGCATGGGAGGATTGGGTATCCCGAATCTACAAATTTCTTGGCCTCGAACTTTTCGGCGGCAAGTAAAACTGTGGGTATGTGTTTGGTACACTAAAAGGGTGCTAAATCTGAATTCGAAATGTCTGCGGAAACGAACTGATCAACAAAAGCTATTACGGGTGAAAAGGAATCTTCATTATTTAGGTCTAATTGGGGGGCATCTTTCAGCCAAAACATCCCGTGAATATGAGGGGAGCCCCTCTGCTGAAACTCAACGCGCCAATAATGCCTAACTACAAAATTCTGCCCAAAGATACCTTCCTGACTCTTCATTACTTTTAACAACTCCCTAAATCTATGTTCGAAATACCTAGCACAAGAAACTGGGTCTGATCTAATAAGACGAGCCTTTTCGCTAAACTGTAAATTTGCTGCTTCTTCCTCTGTAATGTCTACCCTATCTACGGTTTTCCTAAGAATGACTAAAAGCTCGGTCCACTTTGTTTCGGCTGCCGACAACGTTATAAAAAAAGTAGGGAGTCCAAATTGGCGAATCATTGCCATTACCTTTTTCTTCTCATCCTCCCAGTGAGCTGGAGACGTGCGAATACCCTTCAGAACCCTATAACCTTCATCATGACTAATTAAATTATTTATATAATCCTCACAAAGCACGTTAGAGGCTGTAGTTGCGCGTGGAGCGCTATGTTTTCGCAAACAAATGGAAGTGTTATTGCGTATTGTAATCATTTCTAGCTTTTTGTAATTGAAAAACAATTTATCTGTTCTGCAACCTCTTCTATCTACATTCCTAAGCTCAGATCTAACTATGGTTGCAAAACTGGCTGACGTATTTCTTTTAGTGCCGGCATATATAGTTGGGAAAGATAATTCTTCGCAATCTGAATCTAAAACTAAATCTAACGGCCTTTGCCCTTCACCTGGTGCTATTACTATTCTCTGTATGCCGGCATCATCTACCTGAATATTTTCTAACATTGTCTCCTGGCCACCGGGATTGAGTTCTTCGGCTTCCTCTTCAGGGTGGGCTTGATCTTCAGAAGAAGTTTCCTCATTTCTATGTAATATTTCCTGTACGAATTCCCTATCTTCCTCACTAGCATAAAACGGAACGTTCTCAGAATCATAAGAATTAAGCCTCTGCTCATTTATTGTAATATTATGCTTTCTATACAACTCTGTGTTGACTAAAAATCTCAATGCGCTTTCGATTCTAGCGGGCCTAATGGTTTCAGCCATGAAATCATGACCATATTCCATTCTACGTTTGAGGTGGAGCTCAATAACCTCGGTCTCGTTGAATGCTCGAGGGAGTGAAGTGATTATGCTACTAACTGGAATCGGGACGTTAACTACAGCTCCTTTTATTGCGCTTTGGCGTTCATGGCCTGTGGACTTAATAACCATAAAGGGAAGACGGGGAGAAATAAGGCGTTCTTCTAAAGAGCTAAGACCCCTAAGACAGTCTGGCAGAATAGGAAAATCTAAACCATGTGATATGGCAAATTTGGGTTTTGTGTCCCTCGAAATATGTGTAAAACAGGTCGAGCAAAAAGTAAGATTGCCATTTGTGGGAGGGAACTGTGCGGCAATATCCAAAATCGGACGACTAAACTGATATGTATTTTCTATAAGGGTTTGGGACTTTGATTTAAGTTTGTGGGGAAACCATAATCCTTTGCACGAATAACAAATCTGACTAGGACCTAGCTTTACAATTCTATTAAACTTTTCTAACTGAGCTACTAAATTTGGTTGACGACTTGAGTTTCTAACATCCTGAAGAGCAATTGCACGTTCCTGCCTATTACGAGATGCATTTCTCCTATTCTCTGCTGCTCTATTTTCATTAACACTCCTATACTGACTTACTCGCTGACTAAGGTTTCTCAAAGCGTCGCGGTTCGCTTGTTGGACTGCAATCCGAGCGCTTCGGCGTGCCAATGTATTGCGTGCCCGTTCTATAACCCTACGTTCTAAGTTTCTCCTATCTTGGGATCTACGAATCCTATCTTGTTCCCGCTCTACAATACGTCGGTCAATATTTCTTCGCCTATTTAATGATCTACGCGATGTGTTTTCTGCCTGTTCTAATTCTCTATTATGTAAGTTTCTTCTATTCATCGACCGACGTTGTGTATCGGCCGCCTGTTCTGCCTGCCTAAACATTGGATCCGTCCTACGTTCTCTATGCTCTGCTGTATTTTGTACTTGCTCGTTGGCTCTATATTCTGAATTTCTCCTACGGGTCGACCGACGCCGACTATCGGCTGCCTGTTCTGCCTGCCTATTCACTGGATCCGTTCTGCGTTCCCTATGCTCTGCTGTATTATGTTCCTGTTCGTTGGCTCTATATTCTGAATTTCTCCTACGGATCGACCGACGCCGACTATCGGCTGCCTGTTCTGCCTGCCTATTCACTGGATCCGTTCTGCGTTCCCTATGCTCTGCTGTATTATGTTCCTGTTCGTTTGCTCTATACTCTGAATTTCTCCTACGGATCAACCGACGTCGACTATTGGCCGCCTGTTCTGCCTGCCTAAGCACTGGATCCGTTCGGCGTTCCCTATGCTCTACTGTATTTTGTTGTTGCTCAGCCTGCCTAATAGCTAGATCTAAACGGCGCTCCCTATGCTCCACTGTATTTTGCTGCTGCTCGTTGGCTCTATACGCTGAATTTCTCCTACGGGTTGACCGACGTCGACTGTCGGCCGCCTGTTCTGCCTGCCTAAACACTGGATCCCTTCGGTGTTCCCTATGCTCTACTGTATTTTGTTGTTGCTCAGCCTGCCTAATAGCTAAATCTGCTCGTCGTTCCCTATGTCGTGCTGTATTTTGTTGTTGCTCGTTGACCCTATAGTTTAAATCTATCCTTCTATACGATCTACGACTAGAATTAGCTGACTGCTCCTCTAATCTTACGTTTATATTTTGCCTACGAGTTGACCGACGTAAAGTGTTAAGAGCCTGTTCCTCTTCTCTATTTTCTATACTTGAGTTAGCCCTACGCGTCTGCTGATATTCTACATTTCTTTGCCTTTCTATTTCTGCGTACTCATCATTATTCCTATTATTCCTATTTCTTAATCTCCTTCTCTGAGATTGCTGAGAAGCTGAAAGCCTATTTAAACGTGGCATAATATTAAACGATAAAAAACCAGACGAATATAAATAAAAATTTGTGAAATATAGCAATATCGAGAAAAAAGTATAAAATTTTTGAAATTAAAAAAGAGTATAGATAAATTTGAAAAAAAATATATGTAAATGGTAAAAAAAAATTATAAATGTGAAATATATAAATATATATACATATATATAAATATATATTAGCCTATGGTTTTGTAAAACAATGGGTCGGTAGAAAAAATTGATTTTGATTATGAAAAAAGTTTGTGTAAATGAAGAATAATGGAAAAAATGATTATAAATGTCATATGAATGTGGTATTGTAGATGTAAAATGTTGAATGATCAGGTAAAATATGGGTATAGAATGAAAATATAAAAAATAAAAAATAAAAGTTGGTAATCAATAAAATAAAAAAAAAATCAGGAATGTTTTGAAAAAAAACAATTTCTTGAATCACTGAGGTGAAAGATAAAAAATTAAAAGATGGACTCACAATTTTCCAATAAACGTAGCGACAGTGGAAACAGAACTTGTTTCACACAAAAACACTCGCGGCGCGATAGTTTTAAACAGCGAACGCACTTTAAAACAATACTATAGACTGACTTTTTGGAAAATCACGATTCACTTTTTATTTATTTTATATTATTCACAACACAATGAAAGAAAACAATCACAAAAAACGACGTTTACACTTGTAAGATAGAATTTATAATGATTCGCGCGCGCCTAGCAAATCTACAACGAAGTATAACTATTAGGTAATGAATGGGAAAATGGGTTTTTTATCCGCCAAAAAAACAACAAATCAGGTACATGGTGTGGTGCAGGTGCGGGATACATAATATTTCTCGGTATTTCCGAGAAAACTTTCAAAGCAGGTATCACCCTTTTCACCTACACGAGAATTGTTAAAACAAAATTGTGAATGGGATTTTTGCGAAACCTCTTAGCATCCTTTTTTAAACAGGTACTTGTTCCTGATATGTGGTTTTACCCCAAACTTCCGTTACCTATTATAAATGTTACCTATTCCAAAGTAACATATTTTGATCCTACCTGTTAATTAAAGAGCAATCTCTATATGTCGCAGCCCTTTTTTAAGGGCGTATTCGACCGAAAAACAATACGTGTAAATCCACAGTGTGATTTATGTATATCCATATATATAGTTTACAAAAAATTAAGAGATACATTTTACATGTAAACAAAGGTATGCAAAATCAGTTAACTCAATTTTAAATGACAGAAAAAATACACCTTTATGTTTAAAGTAAAGTTATGCAAGAAACACTTTACATTAAATCGAAATGCTATGTCGCGGCCCAATATAAAATTAAAATATTCTAATATAAAAAGGTAATCGTTTTGTGAAACATCCGAATAGCTATTATACATTCGTACATATACATATATGTACATGAATGAAAATTCATACATATGTGCCAACAACAAACTTACGCTATCTCGCTTACTCCTACCATGAGATCAGCGCGCCTGTATTTATGTACACAGCATGAGCGCATGCTATCTCACTCACTCTAACCGTGCTTAATTTTCAACAAATTGATTATAGGTATATCTCCGCTATTTTTATCCGATTTTAACAAAATTTGGTCAGCGGATGCATATTTGTCAAAGTATTGTGTGTGCCAAGTAAGAATGCGGTACCTTAAATACAGCTCTGCCTTTTTGTTTTTTTGAAATTGCGGGGGCGGAGGTGGGCGTGGCAAAAAATTGAAACAAACTTGATCTGCGTAGACACTACACGAATGTTGACACAAAATTTGGTTTCTCTAGCTCTTATAGTCTCTGAGATCCACGTGTTCATACGGACGGACAGACGGACAGACGGACGGACGGACGGACAGACGGACAGACGGACAGACGGACATGTCTTAATCGACTCGGCTGTTGATGCTGATCAAGAATATATCTACTTTATGGGGTCGGAAATGCTTCCTTCTCCCTGTTACATACATTTTAGCGACTTTAATATACCCTTTTACCCTATGGGTACAGGGTATAAAAACAACATAATAAAAATAGTATAACTTTCTCCAACTTTGCGATTCCCAAGGGACCCTCCAAAGTAAAAGAGGCAAACCAGCCTCTGGTTTTCATACCCAAAGAAAAAAAAAATAAATAAATAAAATAAAAAAAAAAAACAAATAGTTAAACGACACATAAGCTGTTTAAACCAACACATAAGTTGTTGACACGAATTTTTTGTGTTCTTATCGCGCTAGAAGGTTATATGTGGCCACAAGTTTGTGTGTATGTGTAACCGGAACCTGCTGTATTAGACAGAGCAAAAAAAAAAAAATTTTAAAACTATATATCAATTATAAAACAACAAAAAGATGTTGAATATACATAAAAGCTTGTCTATTCAAATGAAGCAAGCAAGTCGTCCCTGCCGACTTTGAGTATACCCTGTACCAAGTAGAGGAACTTTATTAAATCAAACTCCTTAAAATTTGCTATCAGTTCAAACTAAAATTCTCCTCACAAGCGGCAGTAACGAACGCATGCTATCTCGCTCACACTTACTACGCAGTGTCGCATATGGCATTTCAGTGCAAATTTTACATAGGTATATCTTTGATATTTGTTTTCCGATTTTAACAAAATTTGGTCAGCTGATACCTTTTGGCCATATTATTGGGTGTGCCAAATAAAAATACGCTACCTTCAATTTTACTCTAGTTATTCGTTTTTTGCTAAATTGCGGGGGCGGAAGAGGGCGTGGCAAAAATTTGAAACAAACTTGATCTGCGTAGACACTACACGAATGCTGACACCAAATTTGGTTACTCTAGCTCTTGTAATCTTTGAGATCCACGTGTTCATACGGACGGACGGACGGACAGACGGACGGACAGACGGACATGTCTCAATCGACTCGGCTATTGATGCTGATCAAGAATATATATACTTTATGGGGTCGGAAATGCTTCCTTCTGTCTGTTACATACATTTTAGCGACTTTAATATACCCTTTTACCCTATGGGTACAGGGTATAAAAATTAAAAAAATTATTATTAACAAGGTGTGGCATAGCTTAATCTGGTGAAATTCACGGCTGATGACTGTCCGCCCTTAGTTGGGACTACTGCAACGAGCAACAATCTCAGCTAGCTTCAGCACAACCGCGAAATAATCCAAGAAATATTTAAACACATCATTTCATCGCTTGCCCCACGGAGGGACAACAATTCATAAATCAATAAATTCAAAAAAAAAAAAAAAAAAGACACCTTGCTTACACATAACACTAATTACAATTAAACATGAAGCAAGCAAGTCGTCCCTGTCGACTTTGAGTATACCCTGTACCAAGTAGAGGAACTTTATTTAATCAAACTCCTTAAAATTTGCCATCAGTTCAAACTAAAATTCACCTCACAAGCGGCAGCAACGAGGCGCATGCTATTTCGCTCACACTTACTACGCAATGTCGCACTGGGCATTTCAGTACAAATTGTACATAGATATATCTTCGATATTTCTTGTCCGATTTTAACGAAATGTGGTCAGCTGATACCTTTTGGTCATATTATTGGGTGTGCCAAATAAGAATACGCTATATTTAAATTTACTCTAGTTATACGTTATTCCTAAATTGCGGGGGCGGAAGTGGGCGTGGCAAAAATTTGAAACAAACTTGATCAGCGTAGACACTACACGAATGCTGACACCAAATTTGGTTGCTCGAGCTGTTGTAGTCTCTGAGATCCACGTGTTCATACGGACGGACGGACGGACGGACGGAAAGACGGACGGACAGACGGACGGACAGACGGACGGACAGACGGACGGACAGACGGACATGTCTCAATCGACTCGGCTATTAATGCTGATCAAGAATATATATACGTAAAAAAAAAAAAAAAGTAAAAAAACAGTAAGAAACACGACCTAAGAGACTAGATAGTAACAAAAACAAAATCAAAACCATAATTTGTTCATGTCTAGTTTAGGTAGAAGTAGAGGAGTTGTAACCACTAGAGGCGCAAAGCGTACTGTTACCATACCAGACATTAGGGAAGAAGTTTTGGAATTATCAATGCCTTTAGATCAGGAGATTTCTCCAGCCCAATGGCCCCCAAACACAGGAGCCATTGAGTGGGTTTAAGATATCTGATTTATTACAGTTGATTCAGTCTATGCCTGTATATGAGGGAAATAAAGAGGGACTTAAAGAATTCATTACCAATGTTGAGAAATTTTTAATGCTTATTAAAGGAGCAGATCAGACACCTGCAGGGGTCATGATTTTGAGAGCAATCAGGAACAAAATTCAGGGTAAAGCTCATGAAGTCTTGTACCAATCAAATGTGCGACTTAATTGAATTGATGAAATTAAAGATTGTCTTTGATTTACTTTGTCGATAAAAGAACCGAGTATAATCTAATAGCAGAACTTGGAATATTAACACTGCAAAGCCATCCGGTAGAGGTATTATTCGAAATGAAGCAAGCAAGTCGTCCCTGCCGACTTTGAGAATACCCTGTACCAATTAAGGGAACTTTATAAAACCAAACTCCTTCGAATTCGCCATTAATTCAAACTTAAATTTTCCTCACAAGCGGCATCAACGCACGCATGCTATCTCGCTCACACTTACTACGCAACGTCGCACATGGCATTTCAGTGCAAATTTTACATAGATATATCTTTGATATTTCTTGTCTGATTTTAACAAAATTTGGTCAGCTGTTACCTTTTGGCCATATTATTGGGTGTGCCAAATAACAAACTTGATCTGCGTAGACACTACACGAATGCTGACACCAAATTTGGTTGCTCTAGCTCTTGTAGTCTCTGAGATCCACGTGTTCATACGGACGGACGGACGGACGGTCAGACAGACGGACGGACAGACGGACGGACAGACGGACATGTCTCAATCGACTCGACTGTTGATGCTGATCAAGAATATATATACTTTATGGGGTCGGAAATGCTTCCTTCTGTCTGTTACATACATTTTAGCGACTTTAATATACCCTTTTACCCTATGGGTACAGGGTATAAAAATCACAAATATTCATAGAGCCCTACTAAACATCATTGACCAAAAGGATACCAATCCAACTATCATACAAACAAAAGAAAGAATTGTTTCTTAACCAATGCCTAACCACTTTCTTGAAGACACTTCGCGGACTTTTAGGTTTAATAGTTCGAGGCAGAGAACCCACGGATATCGTTACAGCATATGAAATAGCAATTGCGAAAAAGGAAATTTATACTAGTCAAAGAGAAGCTAGGCGAATAAATCAGAGCTTTGAAAGGACAACTTATAATGGTCGAAATTTGGAATCGTTTGGGCCCCGAAACCAACAAAAAAGAGAGAGAAATTGGTCTCTAGAGGGAAAAACAAATAATTACAGTAACAACAATCAAAGAACATTTGAACAAAAAAAGTACGACAATGAGCAACAAAGTGACCGACAGAGACACAAAAATTGTGGAAACTATAGTACCCTAACCAGAAATTCCAACTTCTCTAACCAGTCTGCAAAATCCAACTCAAACAACAGTAATCAAACAAAGAAAAGAGATGAGCTGCACAACATTAATGATGACCAAAATTTTCAGTATGTAGCCTCAACATCCAAGCAGGCTACATAACCAAGCACAAACATGGCTCGATTTTACCATATGTTCAAATTCAATTCCCATTTGGTAAAAAATTAAACTTTTTGATCGACACAGGGTCTACTACTTCTTTTATTGACCCTCAATTTGCTCCAAGTGAACAACATATTAAACTAACCGAGCCAAGAATTATAAAAACAATTATAAATACACATGCACTATATTCAGCATGTTCATTAGACATGTTTAATGAATTTAACCAAAATGGTACAATAAAATTTTTATTATTTAAATTCCATTCATTTTTCGATGGCCTTATAGGAGTCGATTTACTAAAAACATTGTAAGCAAAAGTAGACTTAGAAAATTTCGTGTTGATCACACAAAATGCTAAGCTCCCAATACTCACAAAAGAAAATTTAGCAGGAGAAAAGCTACAGATTGAGCATTCAACCAAAAACTAATCGAGGACTTTATAAAAACTGTTGACCTTAAAGAAGGCACTTTTCTTTATCAGGAAATCCAACTAGATAATGACCTTTTTATTTCAAACGGATTACATTCAGCAGAAAATAACTTCAGTTGGGTGGAAATAACAAATTACTCCAACTCAGAAGAAATCCAATTATTAAAAGACATGTCAGACGTGTCATATTCCAAATCCATCCATGTTACTTCGGGGGTGCCTCAGGGTAGTCATTTGGGACCACTGCTGTTTACCCTTTTCATTAATGACCTTCCCTCTGTTATAAGTTACTCTCGTGCCTTTATGTACGCAGATGACGTTAAGCTATGTTTTAGTTACAAAGACATTACCTCTTCTTGTCGATTGCAATCTGCTCTTCAAAATCTTGAGCTTTGGTGTCATAATAACTTATTAAAATAAAATGCAACTAAATGCAAGGTCATGACTTTTTATAGAACTTATACGCATTTAGTTACTTATTTTCTTACTAATACACCATTAGAACGTCTTAATGAGATGTATGACTTGGGTGTTCTGATGGACCGTAAACTAACGTTTAAGTCCCATATTTCCTCTACCGTCGGTAAAGCAATGGGTGTTCTTGGGTTTGTAAAGAGATGGTCAAAGGAGTTTGACGATCCATATACAACAAAAATTTTTTTCACCTCACTGGTCCGTCCTATTTTAGAATATGCATCTTGCATCTGGTCACCTCAGTATGAGTCACACCAAGCAAGAATTGAGTCGGTTCAAAAACAGTTCTTGCTTTTTGCTCTTCGTGGTCTGAACTGAGATCGTAATGTCAATTTGCCATATGGATATCGATAAGGATATCGATATGGATATCGATATGGATATCGATATGCATATCGATTTGCATACCGATTTAGTTACACCACTTACAACTCAAGAACAGCAGAACAGATTCGGCTGAAAATTGGTAGGGAGGTAGCTTAGAGCCAGGAGATGGACATAGGATACTTTTTATCCCGTTCGACAGCGTTCCAGTGTGTTACACCTCGACCGGATTCATCACATTACCTATAGATTTCTGTCACATCACAGACTCAAAATTCAGCGAGTTTTCCCAGATATAGCGCAAAAGTTCAATAATCATAATTCGCTGGGTGAACGAGCAATATTAGTAGCGAAAAATAAAGATGTCGAGGATCTTAATGCGACCAATCATAATTTTCTTCCAGGACAGTTGGTTTCCTTCAAATCAGTCAACACCGTAATGAACCAGGATGGCATAATCAACTATCCCACTGAGTTCTTAAATTCACTGGAATTGCCTGGATTACCCCCTCACAATTTGCAGTTAAAAGTAGGATCAGTTGTCATCATGCTGCGTAACATTAATCAACCTCGACTATGCAATAAAAAGACTGATGAATAACGTCATTGAGGCGACAATCATAAAAGGAAAATATCAAATTGAAACCTTTTAAATAGCCTGTATTTCATGAAAACTCTGTTTTCTAAGTAAGCAACATTATTTATCGATGCGCAGTACGAAGTATGCCGAGTCTCTAGTATATATAAAAAAAAAAAAAAAAAAAACCAACAACAAAATTGATTCAAAAAAAATATGTAAAACTATAAACAAAAAACAATACTATAAAAATAGTATAACTTTCCCCAACTTTGCGATTCCCAAGGGACCCTCCAAAGTAAAAAGGGCAAACCAGCCTCTGGTTTTCATACCCAAATAAAAAAAAAAAAAAATAAAATAAAATAAAATAATAAAAAAACAAATAGTTAAACGACACATAAGCTGTTTAAACCAACACATAAGTTGTTGACACGAATTTTTTGTGTTTTTATAGCGCTAGAAGGTTATATGTGGCCACAAGTTTGTGTGTATGTGTAACCGGAACCTGCTGTATTAGACAGAGCAAAAAAAAAAAAAAATTTTAACATAGCTTTATTAACAAGCTGTGGCATAGCTTAATCTGGTGAAATTCACGGCTGATGACTGTCCGCCCTTAATTGGGACTACTGCAACGAGCAACAATCTCAGCTAGCTTCAGCACAACCGCGAAATAATCCAACAAATATTTAAACACATCATTTCATCGCTTGCCACACGGAGGGACAACAATTCATGAATCAATAAATAAAAAAAAAAAAAAAAAAAAGACACCTTGCTTACACATAACACTAATTACAATTGTTCACGCCAGAAAGGGTGAACAGCGGGTGAGGAGCGAATTCGGACACAGACGGTCACACCTGAGATGATATGGAGTTTTGGGATGGAGAACTCCATCTTAAGTTAGTTCGTTTTTTGACTTCAATTCGTATACCCGTACACTTTTCAAACATTTAAAAACTCTCAAATCTCTTGTAACGCCAAGTGGCCAACCTATCTAGTGTAAATTAATATATAATAAAGCTTGTGTTTACTAAACGAAGTTAACGCGTCGTGGTAATTATTATTGGAAGCTAGTCAAAGGTGGTCTGCCTACAGAAGCCCTTCGCCCCCCTACAAACATTGGTCCTTCGAGCCGGATCTTCTTCCTCTCGACCCCAGCATCGCATCGGTGGAGAATCTGCTAAGTAGACAAACCTTTAATTCCAACATATTAATTAGCACACACATACACATACTTACCTGCAGTGAAAAGTTTCCCGCTTTTTTCCATAGCGACTTATCACTCTAATTTGTATGTACATTCTATGTAATTGTGTCCTGTGCCCTCACCTATCCTGGTGTGATCGCTTATCCTAGCCATCTACGCCATAAGATTGCATCATCTCCTACAAAATTTGCATAAAATTTACAATCAAATCCACATATATTCGCATACATATATACATCTACATACATATCCACAATTTACATATTTCTACACATCTACATCTACACATATATCAATATACAATCCACATATATATCCACATACATATATACACATCTATATCCATTTATATATTGTATACATACCGGCAATCGCGAGTTCAAGTGCAAGTGCAAATGCAAGCTGAAAATAAAAGTGCAATTAATTTCTGTGTCTTAATTAAATAAAATCAAACTTACCTATTATAATTGTTTGCCGGCTCCAAAGCATTGTTCCGCCACTAAAAGCCAACAACAAAAAGAACCGCATAAAAGCTCCGATTGTAAGCTTTTTTCCAATTACATACATTTACATACATATGTTCATATGTAAATGTACCGGCTTTGGCAAACATTTCTTTTGTGCATAGAAATTTGATTTCGCGGTAAAATTGATTTATTATTTTCACGCACTAATTGCACAAAATTTCTGCACTTGCAACTTGTTTCTTTTTGTGTCCAATCCGATAAAAAACGCGCAAAATTAATTTAAAATTACCAAGTGCAACAATTGTCCAAAAAGGTCGCACAGCTGTTCGAGTTGTGCACAGTGGTACAACCCCTCACAAAAAAAAGAAGAAAATAATTCCGAGTGAAGTTAATGAGAATTAATAAAAAAAAAGGAGGAATAAAAAAAGAAAATTTATTTAATCAAAAAAAAGGGAAATTATTTTTCCACATTTCAAAAAAAATTATTTAATTAATTAATCAGAAAATATTTTTTCCATATATCCAAGGGAAAAAAATATTTTTCCACATTTCAAAAAACTTATTTAATTAATTAAAATCAGAAAATATTTTTTTCCACATATCCAAATCCAAAAAAAATATTTTTCCACATTTCGGAAAGAAAAATATTTTTCGACATTTCAAAATTCTACTTTTTCGAAACTTTTCATAATAACTCCGAGGGCCGATCGAGTAGTTTCGGCATTTGTGTGTGCGTGAAAACAATTATTAATTCCAAAAAAAAGGCGTTCGTCGGTTCCGGAACTAGTTCCAATTTCCAACCTGAGCTACAATTCTGGTTCTTTAATTTTCAAATAAAATTCCACGCAATTCTAAGCACAGGCATTCGGTTCTGACCAGGTCCTTCCAATATTTATTGGTCTACAGCAGAGCAACAATTTTTATAACAAGCTGTGACAACAAATATTGCCTGAGATTGCCAATCCAACGCTAATAATCATTGTTCACGCCTCATAATAATCACATTCCATTAATTCTCATTATTTTCTTCTCATTCCGATATATCACAAGATCATTTAAATTTAATAAAAATATCCTTATTTATTTATTTATTGATTTTATCCGGTTTTTGATATATCTTGTCGGCAATTAATCCGCCCCATACAGTCCACTCGGGTCAGATTCCTTGACCACGCACATATTCCTACATTCCGATTATGCCCATCGATCCTGCTAAAAGCAGCAACAAATCAGATCATCTCGCATTGCCTCGCCGTTCCGCATCGCCTTCCACACCGCCGGCCAAAGTAAAAGTACCGCGCGTCACAGATACTGTAAAACGTAGCCAATCCAGTTCCGCTACCACACTATCATCGCCATCCTCCCCAGGCTCTCCTGCACAGCGGTTTTCCACACGTACTCCCTCGCCCACGCTGTCCGACTCCAGCTCGCTTTCGATTCCGCGCGTCACTGTTTCAGCTCCCGCGTCGAGAACTTTAACCAGATCCGAGTCCCAACGACTACTCGACGCAGCTACCATGTCGGTTAATCATTTTATCGCCGCTTGCGACAGTCTGACCGTTTTCGAGGTCAACACCATGGGCTCCATCGAGGGGGACGTTCCGCTATTTTCGTTGCGAATGCATTTGGATCAAACCAAGGTCCTCTGGAGCAGAATCGAGTCCGAGTACATGGCATGTACCAGAGCCCTTACGGCTGATGGGAGCGATGAGAGCCGCGCCGATCTAATGACCGTTAAGTCAAAATATGAATACGCATACATGGTGTATGTTCGGTGCGGCACAAGTTTGGGAGAACGTATTGAACAAGTTCAGTCGTCTGAAGCAACTTCCGTGCCCCAAAACGTCCAGGTCTCCCGTGAACACAACGCACAGCCAGGCTACCGACTGCCTCCGTGTGAGGTTGACGCGTTCACCGGAGATTACAATCAATGGCCTACGTTCCGCGATCTCTTTACGGCCATGTACATCAACAACCCGAGATTGGCACCAGTGGAAAAACTGTACCATCTCGTTTCGAAAACGCGCGGCGAGGCAAAGGCGATCGTGTCTAGTTCACCCCTCACTAATGAGGGCTTCCAAGCGGCTTGGGAAAACTTGCAGGCCCGTTTTGAAAACAAAAGGCAGCTCGTGGCCAATCAGACCAAGATTCTCTTCAACCTCCCTACGGTTGTCCATGAGACTTGTGGGGCCTTGAAGGAGTTGCAAAATACCATCCAAGGATGCTTGACCACACTCACACGCTCAGGAGTCAGCATCGACAATTGGGATGTCCTCCTGGTGGCACTTTGCACGTCTAAGTTGCCTAACGCCACTATCGCATTATGGGAACAGTCCATCCCAAACAAAACAGCTCTTTCTTCGTGGGCTGACCTAAACGGATTCCTGATCGACCGTTATCGCGTTCTGGAGACTCTGGAAGATCGTCGTTCCGCTCCAGTCTCCCAGGCCCTTCCCTCAGCAGCGCGCAGAGCGCCGCAAGCTAAAATTCAGGCGCTGAACACTCAAGTCCGTGTCAATTCGGTCTCCTGCAAACTGTGCGGCAGAGAGAACCATCCAATCCGCCTTTGTCCAAAGTTTACCTCCATGTCCGTCCAAGCTCGTTCGGCTGCAATTAAACAACAGAAGCTGTGCCTGAATTGTTTCGCACGCGGCCATCAGCTGCGGGAATGCCCCAGTGCCCATAGCTGTCACATATGCAAGGAGCGGCATCACACTTTGCTGCATCGCGCCCAAGTCCCGGCGGTAGCGACCTCCAATGCGCAGCAACCGACAACATCCGTCAACGCAGATTCGGTTGAGCCCCCTCGAACGTCCACAATTTCTTCGTGTCCACCCCAAGTAAAGGCATCCTAGGCACCGCCATAGTAACGATTCGACACCGGGGCGCTGATTTCCTTGCGCGCGCGTTAATTGATACCGGGTCTGAAGGAACATTTCTATCCGAGAGGATGTTCAACCTGGTGAGACCTTCGTTCCGTCTCGTTAATGCCCAGATAAGCGGCATTTCCAATTGTGTGGCCGCTAGGGCCCAAAAACTATGTCAATTACAGCTCGTCTCTTCCAAAGACCCCTCTCGACACGTGGAAACCACAGCGTATGTCCTGCCAAACCTGGCCGGAGCGCTACCCGCCTGTCCGTTCCCCAAGGAGATGAACAGTGACTACAAAGAACTTCCTCTGGCAGATCCGCTGTTCCATAGAAGCTCCCACATTGATATGCTGATTGGAGTGGATCTCTTTCCCCATATTTTGGGAGAGCGTATTCGGAAGAACATCTGCGGATCCCTCGTCGGCCTCGAAACCATTTTCGGATGGGTACTCTGCGGGCCCATGACTGGTTCATCCAATGCACCTGCCCACGTTCTGGCTGCTCAAGTGTCCGTAGCGCCCAACAATGCGAGCTTGGATCGAATGCTCACCAAGTTTTGGGAGGTGGAAGATCTTCCAGCAAAACTGGAAAAGGATGCAGACAAAAGGTGTGAACTGCATTTTTGGGAAACGTTCAAGCGCAGGAAGGACGGCAGGTATGAAGTTTCTCTTCCATTCAAAGATCCAGAGAACGTCGACTTCGGGCACTCGAGGTCTATCGCCATGGGGCAATTCCTCAGAAACGAAGCGCGATTGAGCAAAAATCCTATTCTAAAGGCCCAATATGAAGCAGTTCTTCAGGAATACGTATACTTGGGACACATGGTTCGAGTGCCCCCTCCAAATGACTCAAGAAACTTCTATTTGCCTCATCATGCGGTGCTCAAGCCCGACAGTACCACGACCAAAATCCGTGTCGTCTTCAACGCCTCCAGTCCCTCCACCAGGGGCATCAGCCTGAACGACGCTCTGCATACCGGTCCTACCCTCCAAGCGGACCTAACCGTGCAAATCCTTAAATGGCGGTTTTTCCAATTCGTCTTCAATGCAGACATCACTCAGATGTATCGACAAATCCTTGTCGCCTCGGTACACACCCCCTTCCAGCGCATCCTCTATCGAGAAAGAGACGGAAACCTTTACGATTACGAGCTCCAAACCGTCACTTTCGGAGTCAACTGCGCCCCCTTTTTGGCCATTCGAGTCCTACTCCAACTGGCTCACGATGTCCAACACAAAAACCCAAAGGCAAGCGAAATTCTGCAACGTTACATGTACGTGGATGACGTTCTAGCCGGAGCACACACGAAAGAGGAGGCTCGTCATGCGATCCAAGATCTCCAAGAGGCCCTTAACTCCGCTGGGTTCCCTCTCCGCAAGTGGACGTCGAACGACAAGGACGTGCTGCGAGCAATCCCTCGGGATCACCTTCTAAATGAGGACTTTCTGGACTTAGAAGACGCCAGCACGGTCAAGACCCTAGGAATTCGCTGGAAGGCTACGCAGGATTACTTCTTCTTCGTCACTACCAAACCGACGCTGAACGCAGCAGTCACTAAGAGGGAGGTCCTATCCCACATAGCCAAGTTATTTGATCCTGCCGGCTGGCTAGCTCCCTTCGTCGTCCGAGCGAAAATCTTTATGCAGCAGATTTGGCTGACCGAGCTTAACTGGGATGATCCACTTTCGCCATCACTACTCAAAGAATGGCACGAATTCTTACAAGATTATCCAGGTCTCAGCCGCGTTCACATTCCGAGATGGGTGGAGGTGAGGCCAGAGTGTGAATGGCAGCTACATGGTTTTTGTGACGCATCCCAGCGTGCCTACGAAGCAGCGCTCTACGTCCACGTGAGGCATCAGGACCACGTGAGCGTTCATCTTCTCACCGCTAAAACAAGGGTAGCTCCGGTGAAGACTGTGTCCTTGGCGCGACTCGAACTGCAGAGGAGAGGTGCGTCTGCAACCGACCTGGCGGCGAGCCAATTGTGGTGGCACGGTCCGGAGTGGCTCCAGTTACCCCCTACAGAGTGGCCCGCATCTCCTTGCGTTGTGCCCGAAACCCAAGTAGAGCAGCGGACGCGTTGTCATATAGCCATAACATCGCCAGCAGACGGCTTCATTGAGCGGTTCTCAGAGTTCGGGCGAGCGCTAAGAGTAACCGCATATGTCCGAAGAGTCTACCAGAAGAAGGAGCTGCTACCCCCCACGCCGACGATCTCCCAACAAGACTTGGTGGAGGCGGAAAGGACTCTCATCCAGTTAACCCAACGGGATGCATACCAGGCCGAAATTCGATATCTGTCCCAGAAGGACCCGATTCCTGCCTCAAGTTCCCTTGCGAACTTGCACCCGTTCCTTGACCAGCACGGTGTCCTTCGTGCTTCCGGCCGACTGAGAGCATCCGAATCTCTCAGCTACGATGAACGGCATCCAATACTTCTTCCTTACGGCGCTCACCTGACTCGGCTCCTCATCCGTTTCACGCACCAAGTAACGTTGCATGGAGGCAACCAACTAATGATCCGCTTTTTACGTGCCAAGTTCTGGATCCCTAAGCTCAAGAACGCCGTGAAGGCTCACATCCGCGGATGCAAGGCGTGCATCCTTTTTAACCACCGTCAGCAAACGCAGCTGATGGGTGACCTACCCCGAGGTCGGGTAACGTTTTCAAGGCCTTTCACCTATACCGGAATAGATTTCGCTGGACCGTTCGAAATCAAGAACTACACCGGAAGGGCCTGCCTCATCACAAAGGGATACGTATGCGTATTCGTATGCTTCAGTACAAAGGCAATCCACCTCGAAGCAACTTCCGATCTCACGACCGAGAAATTCCTGGCGGTCTTCTCGCGCTTTGTGGCACGCAGGCAGTGTCCACAGCGCATTTACTCCGACAATGGGAAAACGTTTGTCGGAGCATCCAAGACTTTAGAGAAGAGTTTTCTGGACGCGACGAAGCAGTGCATCACCAACTCCTTTGGGCAGCAAATCCTATCCTGGCATTTCATTCCGCCCAGCGCTCCCCACATGGGTGGACTTTGGGAGGCAGGAGTAAAAAGTTTTAAGGCACTGTTCTACAAGTCCACCGCCAATATGCGAGTCACGTTCGAGGAGCTCTCGACCCTGCTGTGTCGAATAGAGGCGTGTCTGAATTCACGACCTATCTCTCCCATGAGCGAGGACCCGGCCGATCTCCTAGCCTTGAGCCCGGGGCATTTCCTTGTGGGAGGGCCGCTATTGGCCATCGCCGAGCCAGAGATCACGGAAGAACCCATGTCCTTGGTCAATCGCTGGCAACGTTTAAAAGCGCTTCATCATCACTTCTGCCGCCGCTGGAAGGACGAATATCTCAAGGAGCTCCACAAACGCAACAAGTGGAAGTGGCCCCAACGGAATCTCCAGATCGGTGACCTCGTAGTCGTGTACGAGGACAATCTTCCGCCCACGGACTGGCGTTTGGGACGAGTTGAGCTGACCCATACCGGCACGGACGGCCTCGTCCGGGTCGTTGATGTGCGAACCTCGCGGGGTTCAATAAAAAGGCCCGTTGCCAAGCTGATCCTGCTCCCCAACGAGCATTGTGTCACTCCCTCCACGCAGTGACCCCTTAAGCTCGTCCTTGCGTCTAATGTTCCGTCTCCGTCTCCGTCGGTTGTCCTATGTCACTGCACGTCACAATTATTTGTTTCTAATCCTTCCTTTGTTCACTCTTTTTATACAGAACCATGGCCCCAACATCCAGCCAAGTACAGCTCCGCACAATCCGCGGAGTCGACTCATACCGGTGTCGCATTTGCAGGGGGTTCACCCGCTCCGTCGCTGCAAGCGGTTCCTAAATCTCCGCGGGGAGAAGCGTTTGAGGGCAGTTCTGGTGAACAAGTATTGCCCCAATTGTTTGGCCCACGAACACTCTAACGAGGCCTGTCGAACCGCTGGAGGATGCCGGCGCTGTGGGGAGGCGCATCATACCTTGCTCCACGAAACGGAGTCATCCCGTCGACGACACTCTCGGCCCCAAGCTAGGGCCCCTCGTGCTAGAAGTCCAGCACGGTCTCCGCCTCGTAAGCGGAACGCATCCGCACCCCGCGGGAGGAAGTCCGACGGCGCTCCCACTGGAGAACTCTCCCTCTCAGCTCTCCTGCAAACGAAGACCACACCCGTCATGCCGACTGCCGTGGTGAAGATCGGCAACAGCCGGAAAGAGTCCGAGACGCGCGTCCTCCTTGACGCATGTTCTCCCCAAAGCCGCATCAATGGTTCCTTTGCGTCCGCCTTGGGGTTGGGGACCTTTCGATTGGGCAAAGATGAGGCCTGCCTTGCGACCATCCGGTCCAAGACGGATCCCAACTTCCGAAGGGAAGTCGTCCTCAAGGTGGAAGCTGACCTCCGGATCCATACTCCCATCCGGGAGATACCCGACGGGGTAAAAAAGAACTTTGCCACGCTAATGCTAGCGGATCCGGCATTCCACCGCCCGGCCTCTGTGTCCGTCGTGCTCGGGGCTGACCTCTATCCTGAGGTCATCCAGCCAGGATGCGTTCCTGGCCATAGCGGACTTCCCGCGGCCCAGAGCACCGTCTTTGGATGGATCCTCTCCGGCTCCTGCGCCATCTAGGCGATCCAGAACACTTCCGCGCCCCATCCTTAGCAGTCCAGCCGGGCTTTTGCAATTCGTTGCAAGGGGGGCGGTATGTTCACGCCAGAAAGGGTGAACAGCGGGTGAGGAGCGAATTCGGACACAGACGGTCACACCTGAGATGATATGGAGTTTTGGGATGGAGAACTCCATCTTAAGTTAGTTCGTTTTTTGACTTCAATTCGTATAACCGTACACCCGTACACTTTTCAAACATTTAAAAACTCTCAAATCTCTTGTAACGCCAAGTGACCAACCTATCTAGTGTAAATTAATATATAATAAAGCTTGTGTTTACTAAACGAAGTTAACGCGTCGTGGTAATTATTATTGGAAGCTAGTCAAAGGTGGTCTGCCTACAGAAGCCCTTCGCCCCCCTACAAACAACAATTAAACATAAGTAAGAAAGATATATTAAGCTACGATTAAGTTAAAAAGTAAGAAACACGATCTAAGAGACTAGATAGTAACAAAAACAAAATCAAAACCATAATTTGTTCATCTCTAGTTTAGGTAGAAGTAGAGGAGTTGTAACCACTAGAGGCGCAAAGCGTACTGTTACCATACCAGACATTAGGGAAGAAGTTTTGGAATTATCAATGCCTTTAGATCAGGAGATTCCTCCAGCCCACTGGCCCCCAAACACAGGAGCCAATGAGTGGGTTTAAGATATCCGATTTATTACAGTTGATTCAGTCTATGCCTGTATATGAGGGAAATAAAGAGGGACTAAAAGAATTCATTACCAATGTTGAGAAATTTTTAATGCTTATTAAAGGAGCAGATCAGACACCTGCAGGGGTCATGATTTTGAGTGCAATCAGAAACAAAATTCAGGGTAAGGCTCATGAAGTCTTGTACCAATCCAATGTGCGACTTAATTGAATTGATGAAATTAAAGATTGTCTTTGATTTACTTTGTCGATAAAAGAACCGAGTATAATCTAATAGCAGAACTTGGAATATTAACACTGCAAAGCCATCCGGTAGAGGTATTATACGAAATGAAGCAAGCAAGTCGTCCCTGCCGACTTTGAGAATACCCTGTACCAATTAAGGGAACTTTATAAAACCAAACTCCTTCGAATTCGCCATTAATTCAAACTTAAATTTTCCTCACAAGCGGCAGCAACGAACGCATGCTATCTCGCTCACACTTACTACGCAACGTCGCACATGGCATTTCAGTGCAAATTTTACATAGATATATCTTTGATATTTCTTGTCTGATTTTAACAAAATTTGGTCAGCTGATACCTTTTGGCCATATTATTGGGTGTGCCAAATAAGAATACGCTACCTTTAATTTTACTCTAGTTATTCGTTTTTCCTAAATTGCGGGGCGGAAGTGGGCGTGGCAAAAATTTGAAACAAACTTGATCTGCGTAGACACTACACGAATGCTGACACCAAATTTGGTTGCTCTAGCTCTTGTAGTCTCTGAGATCCACGTGTTCATACGGACGGACGGACAGACGGACGGACAGACGGACATGTCTCAATCGACTCGACTGTTGATGCTGATCAAGAATATATATACTTTATGGGGTCGGAAATGCTTCCTTCTGTCTGTTACATACATTTTAGCGACTTTAATATACCCTTTTACCCTATGGGTACAGGGTATAAAAATTAAAAAAAAATTATTATTAACAAGGTGTGGCATAGCTTAATCTGGTGAAATTCACGGCTGATGACTGTCCGCCCTTAGTTGGGACTACTGCAACGAGCAACAATCTCAGCTAGCTTCAGCACAACCGCGAAATAATCCAAGAAATATTTAAACACATCATTTCATCGCTTGCCACACGGAGGGACAACAATTCATGAATCAATAAATTCAAAAAAAAAAAAAAAAAAAGACACCTTGCTTTCACATAACACTAATTACAATTAAACATAAGTAAGAAAGATATATTAAGCTACGATTAAGTTAAAAAGTAAGAAACACGATCTAAGAGACTAGATAGTAACAAAAACAAAATCAAAACCATAATTTGTTCATGTCTAGTTTAGGTAGAAGTAGAGGAGTTGTAACCACTAGAGGCGCAAAGCGTACTGTTACCATACCAGACATTAGGGAAGAAGTTTTGGAATTATCAATGCCTTTAGATCAGGAGATTCCTCCAGCCCACTGGCCCCCAAACACAGGAGCCAATGAGTGGGTTTAAGATATCCGATTTATTACAGTTGATTCAGTCTATGCCTGTATATGAGGGAAATAAAGAGGGACTAAAAGAATTCATTACCAATGTTGAGAAATTTTTAATGCTTATTAAAGGAGCAGATCAGACACCTGCAGGGGTCATGATTTTGAGAGCAATCAGGAACAAAATTCAGGGTAAAGCTCATGAAGTCTTGTACCAATCAAATGTGCGACTTAATTGAATTGATGCAATTAAAGATTGTCTTTAATTTACTTTGTCGATAAAAGAACCGAGTATAATCTAATAGCAGAACTTGGAATATTAACACCGCAAAGCCATCCGGTAGAGGTATTATACGAAAAAATCACAAATATTCAAAGAGCCCTACTAAACATCATTGACCAAAAGGATACCAATCCAACTATGATACAAACAAAGAAAGAATTGTTTCTTAACCAATGCGTAACCACTTTCTTGAAGACACTTCGCGGACTTTTAGGTTCAATAGTTCGAGGCAGAGAACCCACGGATATCGTTATAGCATATGAAAGAGCAATTGCGGAAAAGGAATGTTATACTAGTCAAAGAGAAGCTAGGCGAATAAATCAGAGCTTTGAAAGGACAACTTATAATGGTCGAAATTCGGAATCGTTTGGGCCCCGAAACCAACAAAAAAAGAGAGAAATTGGTCTCTAGAGGGAAAAACAAATAATTACAGTAACAACAATCAAAGACCATTTGAACAAAAAAAGTACGACAATGAGCAACAAAGTGACCGACAGAGACAGAAAAAATTGGGGAAACTATAATACCCTAACCAGAAATTCCAACTTCTCTAACCAGTCTGCAAAATCCAACTCAAACAACAGTAATCAAACAAAGAAAAGAGATGAGCTGCACAATATTAATGATTACCAAAATTTTCAGTATGTAGCCTCAAGCAAAAAAAGACTTCAACCAAAAACTAATCGAGGACTTTATAAAAACTGTTGACCTTAAAGAAGGCACTTTTCTTTGTCAGTAAATCCAACTAGATAATGACCTTTTTTTTTCAAACGGATTACATTCAGAGAAAATAATTTCAGTTGGGTCGAAAAAACAAATTACTCCGACTCACATAAAAGTATATGTTTGGACCAACCACTTCAAGTAAATTCATATTCCAAAGATCAGCATATAGAAGTAAACATCGCTTTCTAAAATGATAATAAAACATATTTAAGCTCATTTGATTTTAACAATATAATTATAACTACACATATCAACTCAGAAGAAATCCAATTATTAAAAGACATTTTTGTTGAATTTTCTGATATCTTTTATGATGACAGTAAGCAACTATCATTTGCAGACGAAGTGAAACATAGGATTTTGACTAAAGATGATATCCCTATCTATACAAGACCCCATAGTTATGGGTTCCACGAAATAATTGAGGTAAAGGAACAATTAAAAAAATTACTCGATAATAAAATAATAAGACATAGTCACTCTCCTTGGAGTGCACCAGTTTGGCTTGTGCCAAAGAAAGCCGATGCCTCAGGAAAAAAAAAGTGGCGCTAAATGAATTTTAGAAAGCTAAATGAGAAAACCATAAAAGACAAATACCCTATGCCAATAATAAATGATGTCTTAGATAGAATTGGAAAATCGATAGAGATGCACAAAAACGACATCCAGAAAACAGCATTTTCGGCGGAGGGGGAACAATCCCCCAGGGAAAAAAATTTCCCCTTTTAACTTAAAGGGCCCCCGGGGAGAGTTTGAATAAAAAAAAAAAAAAGGAAAGAAAAAAAAAAAAAAAGGAAAAAAAAAAAAAACCACACCCCCACCAAAAAAAAAAAAAAATTTAATAAATAAAAAAAGGTTGCTTTTTTTCCTTTAAAAAAAAAAAAAAAAAAAAAAAAAAAATTTTAAAAAGTAAAAAAAAAAAAAAAAAAAAAAAAAAAAAAAAAAAAAAAAAAAAAATAAAAAGTAAAAAAGAGGGAAAAAAAAAAAAAAAAAAAAAAAAAAAAAAAAAAAAAAAAAAAAAAAAAAAAAAAACAAAACCCTAATAAAAAAAAAAAAAAAAATTTTTTTAATTTAAAAAAAATAATATTTAAAAAATAAAAAAGATTTAGGGAAAAGAAAAAAAAAAAAAAAAAAAAAAAAAAGCAAGTCGTCTTTGCCGACATTGAGTATACCCTGTACCAAAGTTTCTTATATAAAATTATGACACTATGTATTGGGCTGAAAAGGAACAACAAAAAACTCATTTTCGTTTACAAATTTTAAGATTTGTTTTTACATTTAAAACGCCGCTCGAATTTGCTACCGACTTAATAAATATGTCGGTACCCAGGGAACACCACGTGGAGGCTTTTGAAAAAATCATTTGGGCTACCAAGTAAAGTAAAATATTGGTAACCTTCGAGTCGACTTGAACCACCTTATTTAACTTGGGCAGTTCCATTTTCCCCATATTTTTTTTTTTTTTTAATTATAAATAAAAAGTATATATTTAATAAACACCAAACCCTAACTAATACGCAATTACATGTCATTAATACTAACGAAAATTCCCCTATGATAACTATATATTGTATCAAAAAGGCGCGCACTGGCTCTACTGCTAGAAAGATTTGAAAACGCCCAGTCAATATTGGTATTACCATTGGTGGTGGACGCATTTAAATCAAGAAAAGAACTATAATTTTTACTACTTAGAAACTGATAGACATTCCTACCACTACCTGAAAGGGACTGAAGGTTGATATTAAAATCTCCTAAAATAATGGCGCTATTGTCTAACATATATGAAGAATCCTGAAGTAATCTCTCGAACTCAACCCTGAACTTTGACATTGGATATGTCGGACTGCGATAAATTATTAAAATTCCTAAATTATTATATTTTAAAAGGGCATATTCGAAAACAGGGGAAGTAAGGCAATTTGATCTAGCATAATGTCGACCACTAGAACAAAGACTGGTATTCTCCAGCATATCGTTTTTAATAAATATGACAATACCTCTTTTAGGTCGAGCACCGCTTGCCAATGAGGGGCAATCCAAACGTACTGCAATGCAATAGCCTGGAATTTCATATGCTTCGTTAGCATATGTAGAAGCCTCAACAAAGCATAAGATAGAGGACTGCAGAATAAGCTGATTTGAAATAATATCACTAAAATGGCAATGAAGACTTTCCGTGTTATGGAAGAAGATATTTAAATTGGAGCTATCAAATAGGGGATCGAAATGGGTTTGAAGAGCTTTTTCGGTGCGTAGTTTTTGTAGCTCTTGTTCAGCTGCAGAATCTTGGCCAGATCTAGGGGGGGACGAACTGCCCAACAATATAAAGCCCTGCGGCACTAGTTGCCCTACTACATGCTACATACAATGCCTCACGTTGCATTCCTGAACTTGTGTGGACCACCACTTTTTCATACGTAGCACCCTGACTTTTATGAATAGTTATAGCCTCTGCAGGTATAACCGGAAACTGTTTCCTATCAATTGTGACTTGCTCATTAGATCTGAATTGAAAACTTTTTACTGTTTTCTGAATTGGGGTCCACGAATTTTGGGCACGATGGCGAAACTTAGCTCGAGCATTCACTCCTACACTATCATCTAAAAACTTTATCCAAAGAACTGTGGGAAGATTGGAAGAATTTAAATCAATATCCATTAAGGTACCCGTGGCTCCATTCACGAGACCATCTGCCGTGTCTACATTAACTGTCATCATATATTTGGCAGTCGTTTTTAAAATAAGCTGACTACACAAACCCTGAGTATCAGAAGTTTTAAAACCCTTCACATCTTCTAAATACTTGTTTTTAGCTGCATCAGTAAGATGAGCAGCTTTAATAAAATCTAAAGCGACTGAAACGTATTCCTCAGTGGGAATAGAAGATAATTTTGCCCTGTTATAAAAATCTGTCTCCCTATTACTAAGAAATAGATGAATTGCTTCATCTGGAACTTGACTAGCGTCGAAAATTCTGGTCCTAAATAACTCAATATCAGTTGGCGACATTTGGCCTGATGCCATGCTATTTAATGCAATTGCAAAGGGTTGATCGTCTCGCTGACGCATGATCTCCGTGAGCTCAAAAAACTTAAAACGTTCCCACAGAGAAGGTCCAACAAGAATGCTATAAGGGTCATGCGAAGATGATGTGGATTGGAATATCCAGCGATCACCTACAGGGCGTAGTTGTCTGAGATCGCCGAACACGATAACAGAAATGCCCCCAAAGGGAGAATCACGATTCCGAAAAATTTGTTTGAGGCGAGAGTCCAAATAGGAAAACATTTTTGCACCGACCATTGAAATTTCGTCAATAATTAAAAGTTTGAGATCAATAAATCTTGTTCGAAGAGTGTTTAACAAGTCAGAACTCAAATCCCTAAAAGAAGAACCAGACTGATTAATTGGAAGGGAAAACATGGAATGAAGGGTGGAACCTCCAATTCCGAAAGCTGCTTTCCCAGTGGGAGCGCACAAGAGAATCTTAACTGTCGTTGGGTCGTTTCCTACTCTACGATTATACTCCACAGACAGGGACTGAAAAATTGAAGAAATAAGCCTACTTTTGCCGACACCTGCACCGCCACCTACGAATTCATGAAAAACATTATTGCTTTTCGCATTATAAAGAACATGAGTAAGAAAAGTTTTTTGTTTTAAATTGAGCGACCTAACAATACTAGCTAAATTTTCAGGCGAAACTATTGGGGGGAGTTTTATAATACGGATATCATTTTCCGAATCTGCTGGTTGGTCATTGGCATTCAAATTTAAAAGGTTGAGTTGAGAATTTATTTCAGGAAAAGCTAAAACCCTAAACTCTTCATCTAATACGACCTGACCCTCTAATTGATTTTCGATATCCCTATTTTCATTTTCCAAAGCCCTTCTAAGCGCGTCTTCCAAATCATCTAAAACATTGTACCTATTAAAACCGGACCTAATAATTTCCTCATGCTCACTATAAAATTCCTCACAATTTCTCTGAACTAACTCTACTTGCTCGTCTCTCCAAGGAAAATACAACATTACTAATTCCCTAAAGTAATTCTGCCTATCTGTGTTAATATTATATTTCCTAAATCTAATTGTGCAAGGCCACCTTCTATGTGTAATATAACCACTTCCATCGCGCAAAGGAAGGCTGTCTCCTGAAACCTCATTTTCTTCAACATTCCTACTATTTCGGCGAGACCTAATGCTAAACTCATAATTGGCAGCGAAATCAGCTAAACACAAATCCTCAAGAATATCTGGCCTTTCTACATAATGGTCAAGTAGCCCTTTTACAAAGATGTCTGTTGAGTCCTGAGGCAAACTTTGTAATTGCTGTCTAGATTTGAGCATTTTAACTCGAAATTCTGGTAAATTTGTATTTATAAACCTATCTTTGTGGCTAATATTGGACATAGACATCCCTAAACAACAATAGGCGGCTTCCTGAGCAGATATCTCAGTGCCGCAAATAAATTTGTGACCAATGTATTGCAACTTTTGCCTAATGCTTAAATTGCCCCTTTCAACACTAGCAACGGCTTCCCGCATCAGCTTTGAAATGCCTCTTTGGGATTTATTTATATAATTCATTATGTAACTGCAACAAGCATACGGATCTAATATGAACTGGATGTCCATATTAGCCCGTTGCATAGAAAGAATATGCCTATTATACGCGTTTACCCTAATGTCTGCAAAACTTCTTTTAAGAAAAATCTGGGGTTTTTTCAAGCTAGACCTAACAGCAAAAAGATATTCCTCGTAGCTGAGATTCACATTTTCATGTGAAAGAAAATTTTCAAAATTGGACAAATGGGAAACGATATCGGAGGGAAAACTACTATTTAGAAATTGTTGAAGCTTCTGAAAATTTTGTCTGTGGTGCACAATGTTTTCAAATTCTTCGGAAAGGGGCTTTAAAATTTCTGTTTGGGGCATGGGAGGATTGGGTATCCCGAATCTACAAATTTCTTGGCCTCGAACTTTTCGGCGGCAAGTAAAACTGTGGGTATGTGTTTGGTACACTAAAAAGGGTGCTAAATCTGAATTCGAAATGTCTGCGGAAACGAACTGATCAACAAAAGCTATTACGGGTGAAAAGGAATCTTCATTATTTAGGTCTAATTGGGGGGCATCTTTCAGCCAAAACATCCCGTGAATATGAGGGGAGCCCCTCTGCTGAAACTCAACGCGCCAATAATGCCTAACTACAAAATTCTGCCCAAAGATACCTTCCTGACTCTTCATTACTTTTAACAACTCCCTAAATCTATGTTCGAAATACCTAGCACAAGAAACTGGGTCTGATCTAATAAGACGAGCCTTTTCGCTAAACTGTAAATTTGCTGCTTCTTCCTCTGTAATGTCTACCCTATCTACGGTTTTCCTAAGAATGACTAAAAGCTCGGTCCACTTTGTTTCGGCTGCCGACAACGTTATAAAAAAAGTAGGGAGTCCAAATTGGCGAATCATTGCCATTACCTTTTTCTTCTCATCCTCCCAGTGAGCTGGAGACGTGCGAATACCCTTCAGAACCCTATAACCTTCATCATGACTAATTAAATTATTTATATAATCCTCACAAAGCACGTTAGAGGCTGTAGTTGCGCGTGGAGCGCTATGTTTTCGCAAACAAATGGAAGTGTTATTGCGTATTGTAATCATTTCTAGCTTTTTGTAATTGAAAAACAATTTATCTGTTCTGCAACCTCTTCTATCTACATTCCTAAGCTCAGATCTAACTATGGTTGCAAAACTGGCTGACGTATTTCTTTTAGTGCCGGCATATATAGTTGGGAAAGATAATTCTTCGCAATCTGAATCTAAAACTAAATCTAACGGCCTTTGCCCTTCACCTGGTGCTATTACTATTCTCTGTATGCCGGCATCATCTACCTGAATATTTTCTAACATTGTCTCCTGGCCACCGGGATTGAGTTCTTCGGCTTCCTCTTCAGGGTGGGCTTGATCTTCAGAAGAAGTTTCCTCATTTCTATGTAATATTTCCTGTACGAATTCCCTATCTTCCTCACTAGCATAAAACGGAACGTTCTCAGAATCATAAGAATTAAGCCTCTGCTCATTTATTGTAATATTATGCTTTCTATACAACTCTGTGTTGACTAAAAATCTCAATGCGCTTTCGATTCTAGCGGGCCTAATGGTTTCAGCCATGAAATCATGACCATATTCCATTCTACGTTTGAGGTGGAGCTCAATAACCTCGGTCTCGTTGAATGCTCGAGGGAGTGAAGTGATTATGCTACTAACTGGAATCGGGACGTTAACTACAGCTCCTTTTATTGCGCTTTGGCGTTCATGGCCTGTGGACTTAATAACCATAAAGGGAAGACGGGGAGAAATAAGGCGTTCTTCTAAAGAGCTAAGACCCCTAAGACAGTCTGGCAGAATAGGAAAATCTAAACCATGTGATATGGCAAATTTGGGTTTTGTGTCCCTCGAAATATGTGTAAAACAGGTCGAGCAAAAAGTAAGATTGCCATTTGTGGGAGGGAACTGTGCGGCAATATCCAAAATCGGACGACTAAACTGATATGTATTTTCTATAAGGGTTTGGGACTTTGATTTAAGTTTGTGGGGAAACCATAATCCTTTGCACGAATAACAAATCTGACTAGGACCTAGCTTTACAATTCTATTAAACTTTTCTAACTGAGCTACTAAATTTGGTTGACGACTTGAGTTTCTAACATCCTGAAGAGCAATTGCACGTTCCTGCCTATTACGAGATGCATTTCTCCTATTCTCTGCTGCTCTATTTTCATTAACACTCCTATACTGACTTACTCGCTGACTAAGGTTTCTCAAAGCGTCGCGGTTCGCTTGTTGGACTGCAATCCGAGCGCTTCGGCGTGCCAATGTATTGCGTGCCCGTTCTATAACCCTACGTTCTAAGTTTCTCCTATCTTGGGATCTACGAATCCTATCTTGTTCCCGCTCTACAATACGTCGGTCAATATTTCTTCGCCTATTTAATGATCTACGCGATGTGTTTTCTGCCTGTTCTAATTCTCTATTATGTAAGTTTCTTCTATTCATCGACCGACGTTGTGTATCGGCCGCCTGTTCTGCCTGCCTAAACATTGGATCCGTCCTACGTTCTCTATGCTCTGCTGTATTTTGTACTTGCTCGTTGGCTCTATATTCTGAATTTCTCCTACGGGTCGACCGACGCCGACTATCGGCTGCCTGTTCTGCCTGCCTATTCACTGGATCCGTTCTGCGTTCCCTATGCTCTGCTGTATTATGTTCCTGTTCGTTGGCTCTATATTCTGAATTTCTCCTACGGATCGACCGACGCCGACTATCGGCTGCCTGTTCTGCCTGCCTATTCACTGGATCCGTTCTGCGTTCCCTATGCTCTGCTGTATTATGTTCCTGTTCGTTTGCTCTATACTCTGAATTTCTCCTACGGATCAACCGACGTCGACTATTGGCCGCCTGTTCTGCCTGCCTAAGCACTGGATCCGTTCGGCGTTCCCTATGCTCTACTGTATTTTGTTGTTGCTCAGCCTGCCTAATAGCTAGATCTGATCGGCGCTCCCTATGCTCCACTGTATTTTGCTGCTGCTCGTTGGCTCTATACGCTGAATTTCTCCTACGGGTTGACCGACGTCGACTGTCGGCCGCCTGTTCTGCCTGCCTAAACACTGGATCCCTTCGGTGTTCCCTATGCTCTACTGTATTTTGTTGTTGCTCAGCCTGCCTAATAGCTAGATCTGCTCGTCGTTCCCTATGTCGTGCTGTATTTTGTTGTTGCTCGTTGACCCTATAGTTTAAATCTATCCTTCTATACGATCTACGACTAGAATTAGCTGACTGCTCCTCTAATCTTACGTTTATATTTTGCCTACGAGTTGACCGACGTAAAGTGTTAAGAGCCTGTTCCTCTTCTCTATTTTCTATACTTGAGTTAGCCCTACGCGTCTGCTGATATTCTACATTTCTTTGCCTTTCTATTTCTGCGTACTCATCATTATTCCTATTATTCCTATTTCTTAATCTCCTTCTCTGAGATTGCTGAGAAGCTGAAAGCCTATTTAAACGTGGCATAATATTAAACGATAAAAAACCAGACGAATATAAATAAAAATTTGTGAAATATAGCAATATCGAGAAAAAAGTATAAAATTTTTGAAATTAAAAAAGAGTATAGATAAATTTGAAAAAAAATATATGTAAATGGTAAAAAAAAATTATAAATGTGAAATATATAAATATATATACATATATATAAATATATATTAGCCTATGGTTTTGTAAAACAATGGGTCGGTAGAAAAAATTGATTTTGATTATGAAAAAGTTTGTGTAAATGAAGAATAATGGAAAAAATGATTATAAATGTCATATGAATGTGGTATTGTAGATGTAAAATGTTGAATGATCAGGTAAAATATGGGTATAGAATGAAAATATAAAAAATAAAAAATAAAAGTTGGTAATCAATAATGAAAAAAAAAAAATCAGGAATGTTTTGAAAAAAACAATTTCTTGAATCACTGAGGTGAAAGATAAAAAATTAAAAGATGGACTCACAATTTTCCAATAAACGTAGCGACAGTGGAAACAGAACTTGTTTCACACAAAAACACTCGCGGCGCGATAGTTTTAAACAGCGAACGCACTTTAAAACAATACTATAGACTGACTTTTTGGAAAATCACGATTCACTTTTTATTTATTTTATATTATTCACAACACAATGAAAGAAAACAATCACAAAAAACGACGTTTACACTTGTAAGATAGAATTTATAATGATTCGCGCGCGCCTAGCAAATCTACAACGAAGTATAACTATTAGGTAATGAATGGGAAAATGGGTTTTTTATCCGCCAAAAAAACAACAAATCAGGTACATGGTGTGGTGCAGGTGCGGGATACATAATATTTCTCGGTATTTCCGAGAAAACTTTCAAAGCAGGTATCACCCTTTTCACCTACACGAGAATTGTTAAAACAAAATTGTGAATGGGATTTTTGCGAAACCTCTTAGCATCCTTTTTTAAACAGGTACTTGTTCCTGATATGTGGTTTTACCCCAAACTTCCGTTACCTATTATAAATGTTACCTATTCCAAAGTAACATATTTTGATCCTACCTGTTAATTAAAGAGCAATCTCTCTATATGTCGCAGCCCTTTTTTAAGGGCGTATTCGCCCGAAAAAACAATACGTGTAAATCCACAGTGTGATTTATGTATATCCATATATATAGTTTACAAAAAATTAAGAGATACATTTTACATGTAAACAAAGGTATGCAAAATCAGTTAACTCAATTTTAAATGACAGAAAAAATACACCTTTATGTTTAAAGTAAAGTTATGCAAGAAACACTTTACATTAAATCGAAATGCTATGTCGCGGCCCAATATAAAATTAAAATATTCTAATATAAAAAGGTAATCGTTTTGTGAAACATCCGAATAGCTATTATACATTCGTACATATACATATATGTACATGAATGAAAATTCATACATATGTGCCAACAACAAACTTACGCTATCTCGCTTACTCCTACCATGAGATCAGCGCGCCTGTATTTATGTACACAGCATGAGCGCATGCTATCTCACTCACTCTAACCGTGCTTAATTTTCAACAAATTGATTATAGGTATATCTCCGCTATTTTTTATCCGATTTTAACAAAATTTGGTCAGCGGATGCATATTTGTCAAAGTATTGTGTGTGCCAAGTAAGAATGCGGTACCTTAAATACAGCTCTGCCTTTTTGTTTTTTTGAAATTGCGGGGGCGGAGGTGGGCGTGGCAAAAAATTGAAACAAACTTGATCTGCGTAGACACTACACGAATGCTGACACAAAATTTGGTTTCTCTAGCTCTTATAGTCTCTGAGATCCACGTGTTCATACGGACGGACGGACGGACGGACGGACGGACGGACAGACGGACAGACGGACAGACGGACATGTCTTAATCGACTCGGCTGTTGATGCTGATCAAGAATATATATACTTTATGGGGTCGGAAATGCTTCCTTCTCCCTGTTACATACATTTTAGCGGTACAGGGTATAAAAATGGATACAAATTGGGGGGCGTGCTTGCGGCTTGAAGATAAAACGAACACTAACTCCTGGTATGGACCTTTTTCCACTTGTCGTCTGATCTTTAGTGTAGCCGTCCTCTTTTCAATTCGCCCCTCTGTTTCAACCACGCTCCTCTTCCGCTGTTCACCCTTTTCTGGCGTGAACATACCGCCCCCCTTGCAACATATTGCAATAGCCCGGGTGGACTGATAGGGATGGGGAGCGGCAGCGTCCTGGAGCGCCAAGATGCTGCAGGAGCTTGGAAGGAGCCTTTCCAAGACGGTGCTCTGGCCCGTGGGGCTGCCGCCATGGTGATGGATCTGGGGTGATTGTTGCCTCTTGGATCCTTAAGAGGACGGGGGAGTTCATGTCTGCCGTCATTTCTTTGTCTTGCTGGAAGATGCAAGTTGGAATTGGTGGGTGCGACGGATGTCTGAGTGGCAAAAATATGGCTGGGCGGACCGGATGATTCTGCCATGGCCCGCAGAGAACCCAGCCGAAGATAGTTTCCAGGCCGAAGAGGGAGCCGCAGATGTCCTTTTTAATCCGCTCTCCCAATATATGGGGTAAAAGATCCACGCCGATCACCATGTCAATGGGGGAGCATCTATGGAATAACGGATCTGCCAAAGGAAGCTCGTTGAGGTTACCGTCCACCTCCTTGGGAAACGAACCGGCGGGTAGCGCTCCGGCTAGGTTTGGCAGGACAAAGGCTGTGGTTTCCACGTGCCGAGAGGGATCTCTGGAAGACACGAGTTGAAACTGACATAGCTTCTGGGCACTGGCGGCCACACAATTGGAAATGCCGCTTATCTGGGTGTTAATGAGACGGAACGGAGGTCTCACCAGGTTGAACATTCCTTCGGATAGAAATGTTCCCTCAGACCCGGTGTCAATTAAAGCGCGCACAAGGAAGTTAGCGCCCAAGTGTCGTATGGTCACCATGGCGGTGCCTAGTAGGCCTTTACGTGGGGTGGAAGCAATGAAATTCTGGATGTTCTGACTGGATGTGGGTCGTTCAACTGAATCTGCGTTGACGGAGGTCGCCGATGGCTGTGCATTGGGTATCGCCACCGCGGAGGCGGGGACGCGATGTAGCAACGTGTGATGACGTTCTTTACAGATGTGGCAGCTATGGGCGCTGGGGCATTCCCGTAGTTGATGGCCGCGTGAAAAACAATTTAGACACAACTTCTGTTGCTTGATTACAGCCGATCGATCTTGGACGGGCATGGACAATCGTAGGGAGATTGAAGAGTATCTTGGTCTGATTGGCCACGAGCTGCCTTTTGTTTTCAAAACGGGCCTGCAAGTTTTCCCAGGCCGCTTGGATGCCCTCATTAGTGAGGGGTGAACTTGACACGATCGCCTTTGCCTCGCCGCGCGTTTTTGAAACGAGATGGCACAGTTTTTCCACTGATGCCAATCTCGGGTTGTTTATGTACATGGCCGTAAAGATATCGCGGAACGTAGGCCATTGATTGTAATCTCCGGTGAACGCGTCAACTTCACACGGAGGCAGTCGGTAGCCTGGCTGTGCGTGGTGTTCACGGGAGACCTGGACGTTTTGGGGCACGGAAGTTGCTTCAGACGACTGAACTTGTTCAATACGTTCTCCCAAACTTGTGCCGCACCGAACATACACCATGTATGCGTATTCATATTTTGACTTAACGGTCATTAGATCGGCGCGGCTCTCATCGCTCCCATCAGCCGTAAGGGCTCTGGTACATGCCATGTAATCGGACTCGATTCTGCTCCAGAGGACCTTGGTTTGATCCAAATGCATCCGCAACGAAAATAGCGGAACGTTCCCCTCGATGGAGCCCATGGTGTTGACCTCGAAAACGGTCAGACTGTCGCAAGCGGCGATAAAATGATTAACTGACATGGTGGCTGCGTCGAGTAGTCGTTAAGATTCGGATCTGGTTAAAGTTCTCGACGCGGGAGCCGAAACAGTGACGCGCGGAATCGAAAGAGAGCTGGAATCGAACAGCGTGGGCGAGGGAGTACGTGTGGAAAACTGCTGTGCAGTAGAGCCGGGGGTGTAAGGCGATGATAGTGTGGTAGCGGAACTGGATTGGCTACGTTTTACCGTATCTGTAACGCGTGGTACTTTTACTTTGGCCGGCGGTGTAGATGGCGATACGGAACGGCGAGGCAATGCGAGATGATCGGATTTGTTGCTGCTTTTAGCAGGATCGATGGGCATAATCGGAATGGAAGAATATGTGTGTGGTCAAGGAATCTGACCCGAGTGGACTGTATGGGGCGGATTAATTGCCGACAAGATATATCAAAAACGGATAAAATCAATAAATAAATAAATAAGGATATTTTTATTAAATTTAAATGATCTTGTGATATATCGGAATGAGACGAAAATAATGAGAATTAATGGAATTAGGAAGAATTATTGTGAGGCGTGAACAATGATTATTAGCGTTGGGTTGGCAATCTCAGGCAATATTTTTTTGTCACAGCTTGTTATAAAAATTGTTACTCTGCTATAGACCAATAAATATTGGAAGAACCTGGTCAGAACCGAATGCCTGTGCCTAAAATTGCGTGGAATTTTATTTGATAATTTAAAGAACCAGAATTGTAGCTCAGGTTGGAAATTGGAATTAGTTCCGGAACCGACGAACGCCTTTTTTTTTTAAATTAATAATTTTTTCACGCACACACAAATGCCGAAACTACTCGATCGGCCCTCGGAGTTATTATTAAAATTTGCGAAAATGTAAATTTTTTGAAATGTGGAAAAATATTTTTCTTGGATTAAGTAATTTTTTTCGAAATGGAAAAAAATATTTTTTTGGATTGAATAACTTTTTTGGAAATGTGGAAAAAATATTTTCTGATTAATTAATTAAATAATTTTTTTCCGAAATGTGGAAAAATAATTTTTTTGGATATGTGGAAAAAATATTTTCTGATTAATTAATTAAATAAAAATTTTTTTGAAATGTGGAAAAATAATTTCCCTTTTTTTTTGATTAAATAAATTTTCCTTTTTATTTCTCCTTTTTATTTTATAAATTCTCATTAAAACTTCACTCGGAATTATTTTCTTCTGTTTTGTGAGGGTGTTGTGCCACTGTGAACAACTCGAACAGCTGTGCAACTTCTTTAGATAATTGTTGCACTTTGTAATTTTAAATAAAATTAATTTTGCGGGTTTTTATTGGATTGGACACAAAACGGGAAACAAGTTGCAAGTGCAGAAATTTTGTGCAAGTAGTGCGTGAAAATAATAAATTAATTTTACCGCGAAATAAAATTTCTATGCACAAAAGAAATGTTTGCCAAAGCCGGTACACTTACATATGAACATATGTATGTATATGTATGTAATTTGTAAAAAGCTTACAAGCGGAGCTTTTATGCGGTTCTTTTTGATGTTGGTTTTAATAGCGGCGGAACAATGCTTTGGAGCCGGCAAACAATTATAATAGGTAAGTGCGATTTGACTTTATTAAGACACAGAAATTAATTGCACTTTTATTTTCAGCTTGCACTTGCACTTGCACTTGAACTCGCGATTGCCGGTATGTATACAATATATAAATGGATATAGATGTGTGTGTAGAGGTATATATGTATGTGATATAGATGATGTATATATGTATGTGGATATATGTGGACTGTATATTGATATATGTGTAGATGTAGATGTATATATGTATGTGAATATATGTGGATTTGATTGTAAATTTTAGATGCAAATTTTGTAGAAAATGATGCAATATGATGGAGTAGATGGCTAGGATAAGCGATCACACCAGGATAGGTGAGGGCACAGGACACATACAAATTAGAGTGAAAAGTCACTATGGAAAAAAGCGGGAAACTTTTCACTGCAGGTAAGTATGTGTATGTGTGTGCTAATTAATATATTGGAATTATAAGTTTTTCTACTTAGCAGATTCTCCACCGATGCAATGCTGGGGTCGAGAGGAAGAATATCCGGCTCGAAGGACCAACACAACAAAGTTTTATTAATTGTAAAATAATGTATTTATGATGCCCAACGGACTTTGACGGTTGGCGGAACAAAAGTTGAAAAATGGATACAAATTGGGGGGCGTGCTTGCGTATGGTATGGAGCTTTTTCCACTTGTCGTCTGATCTGTAGTGTGGCCGTCCTCCTTTCAATTCGCCCCTCTGTTTCAACCACGCTCCTCTTCCGCTGTTCACCCTTTTCTGGCGTGAACAGATAGAAAAACCCGAAGAGCTATAACCCAAGCCATTTACCAAGCTAATCTTACTGCGCAAGAACGTGGTCAGACTGTCGCAAGCGGCGATAAAATGATTAACTGACATGGTGGCTGCGTCGAGTAGTCGTTAAGATTCGGATCTGGTTAAAGTTCACGACGCGGGAGCCGAAACAGTGACGCGCGGAATCGAAAGAGAGCTGGAATCGAACAGCGTGGGCGAGGGAGTACGTGTGGAAAACTGCTGTGCAGTAGAGCCGGGGGTGTAAGGCGATGATAGTGTGGTAGCGGAACTGGATTGGCTACGTTTTACCGTATCTGTAACGCGCGGTACTTTTACTTTGGCCGGCGGTGTGGATGGCGATACGGAACGGCGAGGCAATGCGAGATGATCGGATTTGTTGCTGCTTTTAGCAGGATCGATGGGCATAATCGGAATGGAAGAATATGTGTGTGGTCAAGGAATCTGACCCGAGTGGACTGTATGGGGCGGATTAATTGACGACAAGATATATCAAAAACGGATAAAATCAATAAATAAATAAATAAGGATATTTTTATTAAATTTAAATGATCTTGTGATATATCGGAATGAGAAGAAAATAATGAGAATTAATGGAATTAGGAAGAATTATTGTGAGGCGTGAACAATGATTATTAGCGTTGGGTTGGCAATCTCAGGCAATATTTTTTTTGTCACAGCTTGTTATAAAAATTGTTACTCTGCTATAGACCAATAAATATTGGAAGGACCTGGTCAGAACCGAATGCCTGTGCCTAAAATTGCGTGGAATTTTATTTGATAATTTAAAGAACCAGAATTGTAGCTCAGGTTGGAAATTGGAATTAGTTCCGGAACCGACGAACGCCTTTTTTTTTAAATTAATAATTTTTTCACGCACACACAAATGCCGAAACTACTCGATCGGCCCTCGGAGTTATTATTAAAATTTGCGAAAATGTAAATTTTTTGAAATGTGGAAAAATATTTTTCTTGGATTAAGTAATTTTTTCGAAATGGAAAAAAATATTTTTTTTGGATTGAATAACTTTTTTGGAAATGTGGAAAAAATATTTTCTGATTAATTAATTAAATAATTTTATTCCGAAATGTGGAAAAATAATTTTTTTTGGATATGTGGAAAAAATATTTTCTGATTAATTAATTAAATAAAAATTTTTTTGAAATGTGGAAAAATAATTTCCTTTTTTTTTTGATTAAATAAATTTTCCTTTTTATTTCTCCTTTTTATTTTATAAATTCTCATTAAAACTTCACTCGGAATTATTTTCTTCTGTTTTGTGAGGGTGTTGTGCCACTGTGAACAACTCGAACAGCTGTGCAACTTCTTTAGATAATTGTTGCACTTTGTAATTTTAAATAAAATTAATTTTGCGGGTTTTTATTGGATTGGACACAAAACGGGAAACAAGTTGCAAGTGCAGAAATTTTGTGCAAGTAGTGCGTGAAAATAATAAATCAATTTTACCGCGAAATAAAATTTCTATGCACAAAAGAAATGTTTGCCAAAGCCGGTACACTTACATATGAACATATGTATGTATATGTATGTAATTTGTAAAAAGCTTACAAGCGGAGCTTTTATGCGGTTCTTTTTGATGTTGGTTTTAATAGCGGCGGAACAATGCTTTGGAGCCGGCCAACAATTATAATAGGTAAGTTCGATTTGACTTTATTAAGACACAGAAATTAATTGCACTTTTATTTTCAGCTTGCACTTGCACTTGCACTTGAACTCGCGATTGCCGGTATGTATACAATATATAAATGGATATAGATGTGTGTGTAGAGGTATATATGTATGTGATATAGATGATGTATATATGTATGTGGATATATGTGGACTGTATATTGATATATGTGTAGATGTAGATGTATATATGTATGTGAATATATGTGAATTTGATTGTAAATTTTAGATGCAAATTTTGTAGAAAATGATGCAATATGATGGAGTAGATGGCTAGGATAAGCGATCACACCAGGATAGGTGAGGGCACAGGACACATACAAATTAGAGTGAAAAGTCGCTATGGAAAAAAGCGGGAAACTTTTCACTGCAGGTAAGTATGTGTATGTGTGTGCTAATTAATATATTGGAACTATAAGTTTTTCTACTTAGCAGATTCTCCACCGATGCGATGCTGGGGTCGAGAGGAAGAATATCCGGCTCGAAGGACCAACACAACAAAGTTTTATTAATTGTAAAATAATGTATTTATGATGCCCAACAGACTTTGACGGTTGGCGGAACAAAAGATGAAAAATGGATACAAATTGGGGGGCGTGCTTGCGTATGGTATGGAGCTTTTTCCACTTGTCGTCTGATCTGTAGTGTGGCCGTCCTCCTTTCAATTCGCCCCTCTGTTTCAACCACGCTCCTCTTCCGCTGGCGTGAACAGATAGAAAAACCCGAAGAGCTATAACCCAAGCCATTTACCAAGCTAATCTTACTGCGGATTCGGACATCAGAAACGCGGGCAGTTCGACCGTGTCATTTAAGTAATAATCGCGCAAGTTTAAACCGAGCTGCTTTCATTTACGATGTGTCAATTGACTACAGTAACTATTAATGTGTTGTTATTGGTTCTATGAACTCGGGTTGCTCACATTGTAAGGCATTGAAATAAAAAAAGCAAAACCGATGGATTGTATTGCGCAAAGGGTAAAGTAAAATTGTTACCATTGGATCAACCACCAAAGCCATTGTACTCATTGGTTTCAGAAATAGAAACAGATTCCATACACTTATTGAATAATATCCAACAATATAACATAATTGCTTTCAAATGACTTTATTTGGGGCATCAAACGTAGTTCGGGAAAATTTTATGGCACTTTCAAGGTATATTCTATAACAGTTAATCGGATTAAATTCTGATCTGAAGAATATATTCATCTTCGAGATGCAATTAATACTGATAGAAATGCATAGAATGTTGATCGGATGACGATTTTTCCAGCAACATACATCGCCATTGTGTTAGAGCAGATTTCTTCATCACATCTACATGCTATTCTAATATATAAAATTCTCATGTCACAATGTTTGTCTTCATACTCCTCCGAAACGGCTTTACCGATTTTAACCAAATTTTGCATGCATATTGAGTAGGTCTAAGAATCGGCTAACATCTATTTTTCATACCCCTAAGTGTTAAGGGTTGTCCACCCTTAACATTTCAACCCTAAATACATTAATCATTTGTAGTTACATATTTGAATAATAAACTAGAAGGATGGGGTAACTTCGGCCACGCCTACGTTCGGATACCTTTGCAAACTGTTCTTATCAATTACATATAAATTACCAGAATTATAAGAAAGTATATAAAACTAATCATGCCCATGGCTCCAAAAAAATAAACTTACGAGTAAAAAAAAATTTTTTTTTTGGTCCGATTGTTCCTATAGCAGCTATATCATATAGTAGGCCGATTCTATCAAAACTCAACAGACACATTTTTATATATATACCAAATAACCAAGATTTTCATCTAAAACCAATTTTTTTGCCGATCGTTCCTATGGGGGCTATATTATATAGTCAACCGATTTTGATAAAACTTGGTGGATATGTTATGAGGTATATAAAACTCACAAATACCGGCTTTCGTAATATTTCGTTGGAAAACAAGAAAGTTATTGAGGTTAACGCATATTCAAGACAGATCGTTCCTATGGGAGCTATATGATATAGTCAATCGATTTTGATAAAACTTGGTGAATATGTTAAGAAGTATATTAAACTCACTGTTGAGTTCAACGCCGTCCCTTGGGCAGAGTTTTTAGCAGTCCAACACTAGTTTTATTTTCATACAATTCATTTATTTTCTTCACAATATTTCAATTATTTAATTATTACATGTGGTCGATTTTATAATTACAGTTGTTTAGGTGTAAGTATTTAGATTTATATGTATGCCGATTTTAGGTGTTGTAACAGGTGTTGGCACAGCTTAAAAATTAATATGTGCCTAAGTGGCTTCCAAAGTCAAACTGATTTTAGATTGCATGGCAACAAGCCATGAACCCAAAGAAGAACTTAAAGCACAATAAGTAACGGTTAACTTCCCAGCGCGTAGGCTGGCGATATGTTAAACGCAATGAGAAGAATAATGCAAAGAGAATACAATACAATGAGCTTTGAGGTTTAACCCTTTAGTGGCTGCTTAGGGCTGCTAATTTTAAATTTCGGCGGCAACATTCTCCCCCAAGTAAACTTGTCCGTTCCGGGTCTGGTTTACTCCCACATTGCCGACGTCCAATACAGCCACTTTAGCCACTGGCCGATGTAGTGTCCCGTTCGCTGTTTTGATAACCACTCGTCTGACTTGGTTATCTTTCGCCAGTATTATCTGGTCGACTACTCCTTTAGGCCAGCTATTTCGCGGTAGATTCTCGTCTACCACTAGAACGACGTTTCCAACTGTTATTGGTGGTCTCTTTGTAAACCACTTTCCTCTTCTGGCCAGGTCTGGAACATATTCCTTTATCCAACGTCGCCAGAACTGGTCGGCAAATTGTTGTGCAGCCTGCCAAGAATGCCGCACGCTTAGAGTTGTGTCGAAGATTGGCTTGTAGCCACTTGCTGATCCGATCAGGAGATGGTTTGGGGTTATCGCTTCGTCGTCTTCGCTGTCTAGAGAAACGAAAGTAAGAGGTCTAGAATTAAGAATGTATTCTACCTCCCAAAGTGCGCTTTGCAGGCCTTCACTGGTGAATTTCCTTGTGGGGCAAATTGCGTAGAGCACCGTTTTAACAGAGCGTACTAGTCGCTCCCATGCTCCCCCATATGAGAAGCCGCTGGTGGATTAAATTTCCATTTTATGTTGTCGAACGCCGATTCGACTTCCTTGAAGTTGGCGTTCTGCAGCTCGTCACATAGAACCTTTTCTGCTGCTTTGAAATTGGTTCCATTGTCGCTATAGATTTCCCTCGGAGTTCCGCGCCGGTTGCAAAAGTTTCGAATGCTCATAATGCAAAATGCGGTATCCAGGGAGCATGCCAATTCCAAGTGAACTGCCCTTATGGTTAGGCAGGTGAAGATAACGCCCCATCTTTTTTCCCGTCGACGTCCCACCGTTACTAGGAGAGGGCCAAAGTAGTCGATGCCGACGTATGTAAACGGTCGCTGGTAGGCGGCTAGCCTAGCCGCTGGCAGGGGTGCCATCTGTGGTAAGATTGGCTTGGCATTCTGATTTTTGCAGCGTTGACAGCTTTTCCGCATGTTTTTGTACAAAACTCGTAGGCGTGGAATGTAGTAGATGCCTCTTTCTTTTGTTGATACACGTCTCATGGGATGTGTGGTGCATTTCCTGATGATACCAATTGACTATGAGCCGAGTTACGTAGTGCCCATGGGGTAGCACTATTTGATTTTGGCTGCATAGGCAGCTCGTCCCCTTGTGCGCAGCAGTTGGTTTTCATCTAGGAAGATATTCAAACATATTAGTTTGGAATTCATTTTTATAGGTTTACCTTTTGCTAAATAGCAGACTTCTGATTCAAATTCAGACATTTGCACATGTCTTAGAATGATTACTTGCGCCCGCTGAATCATTTCGTAAGAAACTTCTTGTGGTGGCAGTAGGTTCCTGTGTTTTGCACGCAGCTTTTCAGTGTAGAATATATACCGAGCCACGGCCCGATATAATCTGCGCCAGTCGGAAAAATATTCCGCGTTGATTATTGGTTTCAGCGACGAGTTGTCGATGAAGAACAAGTTATGCCTGACTTCAGCATTACTTGGTAGTCCCAGGTCATCGCATTTGGGCCATTCAGAGTGTTCTTGCAGTAGAAACTCTGGTCCGCTAATCCATTTTGCGGATTTGATTGCTGTAGATGCTTTGGTGGCAAGATCTGCAGGGTTAAGATGGGTGGGTACCCAGTTCCATTGGTTGACATCAGAGAATTCCAATATTTCGCCCACAAGATGCATGACGAACTGTTGAAACTTTCGTGGGTCCATTCGAAGCCATTTGAGGACCGTTTTAGAGTCGGACCAATACCAGCTGGAATTAATTGACAGCCGTTTATTACTTAGGATTCGATTACTTAGCTTTATTCCGATGACTGCCGCTTGTAGCTCCATCCTTGGTATGGACATCGGATTTAGAGGGGCCACATTTGCTCTAGAAGCCACGAAGCTGAGATAAGTCGTTTCGCCTTGCCGTATGCGCAGGTAACAGACAGCTGCGTAAGCCATTTCGCTTGCATCAACGAACATATGTAACTGTACGTCGTGGATGCGCTCGCCTGTTCTGAAATAACATCTGGAAATATTTAAATCCGAAATGGCTGGTAGAAGTCTTTTCCATCGTATCCATTTAGGCAGTAATTCATCGGGTAGGGTTTCGTCCCAACCAATGCCGCTTCTCCAAACGTCTTGTAGTAGAATTTTTAGTTCTATGGTGAAGCATGAGATGAATCCAAGCGGATCGTACATTGACATCAGCACTTGGAGAATTTCGCGTTTTGTTGGTGTTTCATCGCCTTCGAAAACGTTTGCACATGAAGATGAAGTCATCAGATTCTGGCATCCAGTACAATCCGAGTACCTTTTCGGTTGCATTGATTTCGACCGCCTTGTTGGATGTTGTCTCGCTGCCTAGCGAGTGTAAAACCTCCTTAGAGTTTGATGACCAATTGCGTATAAGGAAGCCGCCTGCTGCGTGAATGCTTCTTACTTGATGCGCCATGTTTGCGACTTTCGTGTCGCCGTCGTCGCTGTAGATAAAGTCATCCACATAGTGGTAATCCTTTACCACTTGTGCTGCGAGTGGATACTTATTCTGAAAACGATCCGCATTTTTATCCCGGATGAAGTGCGCAATACAAGGTGCGCAGTTGATGCCGAATGTGAGTGCTTCCATCACGTACACGTTGGGTTGGTGTACATCGGCATTTTGGTCAAACCAAAGAAACCTCTGGGCATGCGCGTCTGTTGGTCTCAATCGCCACTCGTCCTACTCTAAAGGAGATGAGTAGATCCAGTAGCGAATTTAGAAGGTCTGGTCCGCTGTGGATAAATTCGTTGAGAGCCTTCCCTCCTGATTGGGCGGCTGCGTCCCATACAAGACGTACTTTATTTGGCTTGTTTGGGTTTCTGGCGATAAAGGTTGGCAGATACCATACTCGTTTATTTGGAATTGCTGCCTCCTCCGGAGCCAGTTTGCGCGCATAACCTTTCTCGACGAGGTTGTCCACTTCCTTCTGAATTAATTCTCTTAGGTTGGGCTGCCGTGAGAATTGTCGTTTTAAGCATTTAAGCCGCGCAACTGCGCTTTCGTAGCTGTTAGATAGGGTGATGTCGGGATCCTTCCAGATAAGGCCGACTTCATATCTGCCGTTCTTCAGAATGGCAGTCGATTTCAGACTCGTTAGTGCTTGAGCGTCCTCTTCCGATGATATTGTCTTTGGTGAGGTGGCGTCTAATGAAAACGATTGTTTGACGATGTCGTGCATTTTAACATCATCGTAACTGCAGCCGCATACATGCAAATTGACGTGCCCTCCGTTGCCCACTTTCCCTCTTTTATTTTGAGGGGCACGGCGAGATTCCAGTTGTTTGCGCCAATTAGAATGCTGGGGCGCACGTTGTCGTATGATGCGATAGGAATTCCCGCCAAGTATGGGAATTGCTTGATGAGCGCACGCATATCGATTGACTGCACAGGTAGATTTAGACTGTCTACGCTGTGGACGTCCTGCAAGGTGAATCGTCTGCCGTTGTTAGGATTGGCAACAGTCATCTTGACGCACTCCGACGCATCGTCTCTGCGTATGGTGTCGTCTGTCCATTTGAGACGTAATGGTTGAGGTTCGCCTTTTAAGCCGAGCTGCTTGTAGATCTTTTTCTCGATGAGCGTTACTGATGAGCCCTAACCTAGAAATGCAAAAGTATTAGTTATTTTGTTTTTATTGATGATTTGAATTGGAACAACACGGAAATGGGTTTGACCCGAATCTCTGTGTGTATGAATGTGTTTTCCCTCCGGCTGATGTACAATTGGAGCCGTGGGTGGTTCGTCGGAGACGCTCGTTGCAGCAGGTTGGAATGGCTGCTGCTCATCATGAATTAGTGGATGATGAGTTCTTTTGCAGCCTCGGGTGCCGCACACCTTGTCCAGTTGGCACTTGTTTCGGTGACGATTTAGACACTGATTGCACAGCCTGTGGTTTTGTATAATGGACTTCTTCTGTTGTAAAGACATCAGCCTGAACTTTTTACAGCTTTGCAGCTTGTGGTCCGTTCTGTCACAAGCGACGCATGTAGGTGTCTTCAAGTGCTTCTCTGGTACTTCCGTATGGTGATTAAGGCTTCCACTCTTCTTACGGTAGAGTGGTGATGTTACCTGGGTTGCTGCTTCAGCTATGTCGTATATCCATCCGCTGAAAGTTTCCATTGATGGCGATTTTGAATTTTTTGGATGCATTGCCCACTGCAGCTTTAGTTGTGTGGGCAACTTTTCCACTAGCTCTTGCACGAGCATTGGATTATCCATGTAGCTTCTTAGATCACAAGCTTCCATCGTTGAGTATATATTCCGTACGCATAGCGCGTATTCGATAAGCGGTTCAAGCTTATCTTTTGGTGGAGGCATTTGCCTCGCCTTTTCCAGCAAGTCATGTAGAATGTGTTCAGGCCGCCCAAAGCACATACGTAATGTACGTACGATTTCAGGAACCATAGCTGGAAGAAGCAACTTGCACTGAACCATTTCTCGTGCTTTGCCCTTTAGACTGGCTTGCAGTCGCATGAGATTTTCGGCGTCTGTATATCCGGCGATCTCTGTACTTGTTTGAAAGCTACTGTAGAAAAGTGGCCAGTGTTGCGGGTTGCCGTCGAAGAAGGGTAGCTCCTTCGGAATTGCTTGGCGCGCTGCAATTTGCGACGCAGTTGGGGTCGACGTACCTGAGACATGTGGCTGGTAGTTTGGTTCTCCTTCCTTAAAATTGGCTGGCGCGTTCAACGCGGCCTTAGTCATCTTTTGGCTTATATTAGAGAGCCAGGGCCACATCGGTATGTCGCTTGATTGAGGTTGTTCCTGAATGGTGACTCGTGGTTGTTGTGTGCTTGTTGAGGTTAAATACGTTGACTGTACATGGTTCGCCGTAAGAGGTGACGTAACGCCGTAGGGATGCCACGTGTCACGTATCGCCTTTTGAGTTGCCACTACATTTTTTGGCGGGCAAAGTTCAAAATTTTGTCCAACTCCTGCCGCTTCGCTAGATTCTTCTGGTGATGATGCGGCTTGGGGAACACCTGCATGTATGGCTTTTGCGGCGGTCTGCAGGGCGTTGGCCAGTATGCTGGTGACAGCTGCCGATGCCACGCTTGCGCAGTCGCAGCTCCAGCTGCTGTTCAGTTCGTCCTCCTTGGCCTCGACGCAGTCAAAATGATACCAGAACTGACATTGATTGCACTGCACCATGCGGTCACTGTCCTCCTGATTGCATCTCTTGCAATGATACACTCCACTGGATAGGTCTTCCTTCGGCATGATTTCTTTTTCTTTCAGGTTATGTACCAATATGTTAATTGGTTATGTAATCACTGGGGTTGACCCGCTGGGTGACTAATTCGAATAAGTTCAGCGTTTACCCGTAGAACGATTCGCCAAATTAATTTACATGAAATTCTAGGGTTAACCCAAGAAAACTCTATGCATATTAATTTTTAAGAATGTTGAGTTCAACGCCGTCCCTTGGGCAGAGTTTTTAGCAGTCCAACACTAGTTTTATTTTCATACAACTCATTTATTTTCTTCACAATATTTCAATTATTTAATTATTACATGTGGTCGATTTTATAATTACAGTTATATATATAATTACGGTTAACTTCCCAGCGCGTAGGCTGGCGATATGTTAAACGCAATGAGAAGAATAATGCAAAGAGAATACAATGCAATGAGCTTTGAGGGTTAACCATTTAGTGGCTGCTTAGGGCTGCTAATTTTAAATTTCGGCGGCAACACTCACAAATACCGGCTTTCGTAATATTTCGTTGGAAAACAAGAAAGTTATTGAGGTTAAAGCATATTCATGACCGATCGTTCATTTGGGAGCTATATGATATAGTCATCCGATCGGAATGATTCCGAGATATACAATGCCTGCAGCAAAAAGAAGCCTATATATACTTTATATAGTCGGAGATGCTTCGTTCTATGCGTTGCAAACTTCTGACCAAAATTAATATACCTTTTTTGCAAAGGTATAAAAACAACAACAAAATTGATTCAAATAAAATATGTAAAACTATAAACAAATGAAGCAAGCAAGTCGTCCCTGCCGACTTTGAGTATACCCTGTACCAAGTAGAGGAACTTTATTAAATCAAACTCCTTAAAATTTGCTATCAGTTCAAACTAGAATTCTCCTCACAAGCGGCAACAACGAACGCATGCTATCTCGCTCACACTTACTACGCAATGTCGCATATGGCATATCAGTGCAAATTTTACATAGGTATGTCTATGAGATTTCTTGTCCGTTTTTAAATTTGGTAAGCTGATACCTTTTGGCCATCTTATTGGGTGTGACAAATAAGAATACGCTACCTTTAATACAACACTAGTTATTCGTTTTTCTTAAATTGCGGGGCGGAAGTGGGCGTGGCAAAAATTAAAAACAAACTTGATCTGCGTAGACACTACACAAATGCTGACACCAAATTTGGTTGCTCGAGCTGTTGTAGTCTCTGAGATCCACGTGTTCATACGGACGGACGGACGGACAGACGGACATATCTCAATCGACTCGGCTTTTGATGCTGATCAAGAATATATATACTTTATGGGGTCGGAAATGCTTCGTTCTGCCTGTTACATACATTTAGCGACTTTAATATACCCTTTTACCCTATGGGTACAGGGTATAAAAACAATACTATAAAAATAGTATAACTTTTCCCAACTTTGCGATTTCCAAGGGACCCTCCAAAGTAAAAGGGGCAAACCAGCCTCTGGTTTTCAAACCCTAATAAAAAAAAAAAATAAATGAAATAAAAAAAAAACTAATAGTTAAACGACACATAAGCTGTTTAAACCAACACATAAGTTGTTGACACGAATTTTTTTTGTTGAATATACAAAAAAAGCTTGTCTATTCAAAAAATTTAAAAAAAAAAAAATTATTATTAACAAGGTGTGGCATAGCTTAATCTGGTGAAATTCACGGCTGATGACTGTCCGCCCTTAGTTGGGACAACAATTCGTGAGTCAATAGATTCAACAAAAAAAGACAAAAAAAGACAAAAAAAAGGCGCAAAGCGTACTGTTACCATACCAGACATTAGGGATAAAGTTTTGGAATTATCAATGCCTTTAGATCAGGAGATTCCTCCAGCCCAACCCACTGGCCCCCCAACACAGGAGCCATTGGGTGAGTTTAAGATATCCGATTTATTACCAATGTTGAGAAGTTTTTAATGCTTATTAAATAAGCAGATCAGACACCTGCAGGGGTCATGATTTTGAGAGCAATCAGAAACAAAATTCAGGGTAAAGCTCATGAAGTCTTGTACCAATCAAATGTGCGACTTAATTGAATTGATGAAATTAAAGATTGTCTTTAATTTACTTTGTCGATAAAAGAACCGAGTATAATCTAATAGCAGAACTTGGAATATTAACACTGCAAAGCCATCCGGTAGAGGTATTATACGAAAAAATCACAAATATTCAAAGAGCCCTAAACATCATTGACCAAAAAAATACCAATCCAACTATCATACAAACAAAGAAAGAATTGTTTCTTAACCAATGCCTAACCACTTTCTTGAAGACACTTCGCGGACTTTTAGGTTCAATAGTTCGAGGCAGAGAACCCACGGATATCGTTATAGCATATGAAAGAGCAATTGCGGAAAAGGAATGTTATACTAGTCAAAGAGAAGCTAGGCGAATAAATCAGAGCTTTGAAAGGACAACTTATAATGGTCGAAATTCGGAATCGTTTGGGCCCGAAACCAACAAAAAAGAGAGAGAAATTGGTCTCTAGAGGGAAAAACAAATAATTACAGTAACAACAATCAAAGACCATTTGAACAAAAAAAGTACGACAATGAGCAACAAAGTGACCGACAGAGACAGAAAAATTGGGGAAACTATAGTACCCTAACCAGAAATTCCAACTTCTCTAACCAGTCTGCAAAATCCAACTCAAACAACAGTAATCAAACAAAGAAAAGAGATGAGCTGCACAACATTAATGATTACCAAAATTTTCAGTATGTAGCCTCAACATCCAAGCAGGCTACATAACCAAGCACAAACATGGCTCGATTTTACCATATGTTCAAATTCAATTCCCATTTGGTAAAAAATTAAACTTTTTGATCGACACAGGGTCTACTACTTCTTTTATTGACCCTCAATTTGTTCCAAGTGAACAACATATTAAACTAACCGAGCCAAGAATTATAAAAACAATTATAAATACACATGCACTATATTCAGCATGTTCATTAGACATGATTAATGAATTTAACCAAAATGGTACAATAAAATTTTTATTATTTAAATTCCACTCATTTTTCGATGGCCTTATAGGAGTCGATTTACTAAAAACATTGAAAGCAAAAGTAAAAAAAAGTTGATCACACAAAATGCTAAACTCCCAATACTCACAAAAGAAAATTTAGCAGGAGAAAAGCTACAGATTGAGCATTCAACCAAAAACTAATCGAGGACTTTATAAAAACTGTTGACCTTAAAGAAGGCACTTTTTTTTATCGGAAAATCCAACTAGATAATGACCTTCTTATTTCAAACGGATTACATTCAGCAGAAAATAACTTCAGTTGGGTCGAAATAACAAATTACTCCGACTCACATAAAAGTTTATGTTTGGACCAACCACTTCAAGTAAATTCATATTCCAAAGATCAGCATATAGAAGTAAACATCGCTTTCCAAAATGATAATAAAACATACTTAAGCTCATTTGATTTTAACAATATAATTAGAACTACACATATCAACTCAGAAGAAATCCAATTATTAAAAGACATTTATGTTGAATTTTCTGATATCTTTTATGATGACAATAAGCAACTATCATTTACAAACGAAGTGAAACATAGGATTTTGACTAAAGATGATATCCCTATCTATACAAGACCCTATAGGTATGGGTTCCACGAAATAATTGAGGTAAAGGAACAATTAAAAAAATTCCTCGATAATAAAATAATAAGACATAGTCACTCTCCTTGGAGTGCACCGGTTTGGCTTGTGCCAAAGAAAGTCGATGCCTTAGGAAAAAGAAAGTGGCGTCTAGTTGTAGATTTTAGAAAGCTAAATGAGAAAACCATAAAAGACAAATACCCTATGCCAATAATAAATGATGTCTTAGATAGAATTGGGAAATCGATAGAGATGCACAAAAACGACAGCCAGAAAACAGCATTTTCGGCGGAGGGAGGACATTAGCCTAGGTGCAAAATTTCAGCTCTGTAGCTTCAAGGGTCTCGGAGGAGATTGCGTTGAACCAGACAGACGGACGGACGGACCGACGGACATACGGACAGATAGACAGGGCTAAATGAACTCAGCTCATCGTGCTGATCAAGAATATATATACCTTATATAGTCGGAGATGCTTCGTTCTATGCGTTGCAAACTTCTGACCAAAATTAATATACCTTTTTTGCAAAGGTATAAAAAGGGGAAATGTTTCCCTTTCCTCGACCACGGCAAACCTGGCCAAGATGATGACTGGCGCAGCTTAACGACTTCAGGGACGGGAAAAAGTGCCCCGAAGGAACTTACGTTCATGCATAAGTATCAAAAAAAAAACTTTTCAAAGCAACAAGTATATAAACAATAATTAATTATTCATAAATATTTCATTAATAAAAAATTTTTTTTGCATAAATTGTTGCCTAATCGCGCTAAAGATCATTAAGTGCGCTAAACCAGTGCATTTAGTGATTGAACCTGTTGTATCGGACAGAACGATAAAGACAACAAAATATGTACACATATGTATGTACATATATGCATAAATCGTCAATGTGTATTATGCACTCCGTGATATTGATGTTGGTGTTGCCTTTGAGTTTCACTCGAGTTTAAAATATTTCATCATCTTTTGAAAATTTTCGCTTCGGGTGTATTTGTTCCCCCGAATTCAGCAATACCCGTTAATCACATACACATATCTATATGGGTACCAGCTGCGTAACAGGCGACATTGTCTTCGGCTACATTCTGCAGACTTGCATGTCTCGTCAAAGTGACGGCGGTGCCGCAACAGTACAAAGTTGCTTCGCGACAAGCGTGTCTAGTTTATCATCTTGGTGGTCTGATCTCGTTGCGAGTCGCACATTTTGGTGGCTTTACGTGTCTCGTTAGAGCAGAACGACAGCGATGTCGCGACAGTCAGAATTGTTTCCCGTATTGCGTCGCAAATTTTGGAATGCGTTTTGTAGCTTCCTAACCTTTTGGGCAGTGTGTCATTTAAATTTCAGTCGCCTTGCAAGCAACATCGATCTTTCAAAAAAAAAAAAATTGAAGAAAAGTAGACAAAAGTCTAAGTGTGTGCAAATTAAACAACAATCTGTGAAATTGGAATGCTTCAAGTTTGTTATATTATATATTCTTATATTAACGGAAAGTAGAAGGGGTAATGTACATGTATATATATATATATATATGTCGTGTCGTTGAGAAACTGAAGCTAATGATTCCGTTCTCGTAGTGTCGTCAGTTTACTGGTTCAGTGGGTCTCTACGGGGTTGCCAAGTATTTCTGCACACATTTAGTTGCAAGGTTCGAAGGATATGTCAAATGGTTATGAAAGTATTAGTAATATTCTATAGCATTGTTGTTGGTTAGAATGACTGTGCAAAATGCACGTCTATAGGTGTAAGTCGAACTGTCGAGTTGAAGGTTCGAATGGTTAAATGAGTGAGAACGAAATAGTTATTGCTGAACGTGGTCCCTAGTATTACTTAGTGAGAGTGAGATGGCTGCATATGCCTTCAGACACGTCTAGTCTGAAATTGGGTATAAAAAGGGCAGCAAATCTCGAGAAAGCAGTCATAAAAATTCTGGAAGCTAACGCTAAGGGAACTCGTTATTAAAAGGTAAGTAATGGAAAACAACAACGTCGAAGCGAACCTGACATCAGAAGTGGGATTGGCACCACCTCCTACATTTTCGGAGGAGCAGTGGCGTCTAATTCTTGAGTTGCAAAACCGCAACTTATGTGAAATGCTACAAACCGTCCGGTCGTCAGCAACTCAGCCACGTAACGTTGTGTTGCCGAAATTCAACCCAGAAGCAGCCGGAGGGGATGCTTCGAAATGGTGTGTAACTGCGGACATCATGCTGACTGAGCAGCCTTTGGATGGAAGTTCCCTGATTATGGCCCTGAGCAACTCCATGGAGGGCAGTGCTTCGCAATGGCTAACCCAAATCTCATATCCCGGCATCAATTGGGACGAGTTCAAGGAATTGTTTCTCCAACGATACGAAAGCGACGAGACTGCAGCGGCCATGTTTTTAAATCTTCTCAACAGCCGCCCGGCCGAAGGTGAGTGCCAGGCAGTTAATGCGAGTCGTTTGGTGACGTCATTGACGACGAAGTGGAGAAATATGAGCTATGAGGAAGTAGCTGTTACCACTGTACTTGCTCACATGGCCAATGTTGACTGTCGTTTGCAACGAATTATATTTACATCAAACATACAAACAAGAAAAAAACTACAGTCGGAATTAAAGGCGTTTACGTTTGAAAAAAAGCGAAGCACCGGACGAGACGACAACTCTGGACCTGATTTCAAACGGAGAAAAATCCTTTCTGCAGTGTGCCACTTTTGTGGAAAACCTGGACACGAATGTTACCTGTTTCCAGTGCGGCCAGCCAGGACATTTTGCAAATCAATGTACAAATAAGGAGGCAGCTGCAAAGAAGACACTCATATATCCGAAGACGGTAAACCAGTGCTCCGTGTCCGAGCCAAAAGGATGTATGACACAGCGAGGTGAGATCTACCCAATTACTTTTGACTCTGGGGCAGAATGTTCTCTAGTTAGAGATAAGATTAGTGATAAGTTATCGGGCAAACGTATACACAATGTAGTAGTGCTCAAGGGTATCGGTGATGCCGGTATCTATAGTATGTTGCAGATTTTGAGCAATGTATCAATAGATGGAAACATGTTAGAAATTCTCTTTCATGTTGTCCAGAATCAATATTTAAAAAATGATTTTGTTGTTGGAAGAGAAATCCTCAACCAGGGTTCTAACATTGTCATGACAGCCACAAAGTTTGAAATTGTTGAGTCAAAATCTGTGAATATTTGTACTCCGTCTGAACAAGTGGTCACCTTGACCGACATTGATACCGAATTGTATGGCAAAGAGAAGGATGATTTAATTAAATTACTAAACAATTATTCAGTCGCGTTTGTAAAGGGTATACCATGTACACGAGTTACTACAGGGGGAAATGAAAATTCGTTTGGTTGACCATAGCAAAACAGTGCAACGGCGGCCTTATAGACTTAGTCCGGATGAGAGGGAGATAGTCCGAGCAAAAGTGAGTGAATTAATAAAGTGTAATATTGTTCGTCCGAGTTGCTCTCCTTTTGCGAGCCCTATATTGCTGGTAAAAAGAAAAATGGATCAGACCGCCTTTGTGTAGATTATAGGGCATTAAACTCAAACACAATCGCCGACAAATTTCCGTTGCCGCTTATTAGCGACCAAATTGCTAGATTAAGAGGGGCCAATTATTTTACGTGTTTAGATATGGCCAGCGGTTTTCACCAAATTCCGATCCATCCTGAATCCGTGGAATACACTGCTTTTGTAACTCCTGACGGCCAATACGAATTTCTGACAATGCCATTTGGGCTTAAAAATGCGCCTTCCGTTTTCCAGCGTGCGGTTATGACTTGAACTTGCACATTCTTATGTAATCGTCTATATGGATGACATAATGGTGGTGGCACCAACTAAGGAGTTGGCCTTCGAAAGACTAAAAATAGTTTTAGGGATCCTAACGAAAGCCGGTTTCACTTTTAACATAAGCAAATGTAGCTTTATGAAAACAACTGTTCAGTATTGAGGATATGAAGTGCGAGCAGGAGAAATTCGACCAAACTCACGAAAAATTATTGCATTGAGCGCTTTGCCTCCACCTAAAAGTGTTACTGGTGTAAGACAGTTTATTGGTCTAGCTTCATACTTTCGCAAGTTTGTACGTGATTTTTCCCAAATTATGAAACCTTTATATAGTCTGACTTCGGGAAAGGGTGATGTAACATGGAATCCTCAGTTGGAGGAGGTTAGAAAAAAAATATTGTCCATCCTCACAACTAAGCCAGTTTTGGTCATTTTCGACCCACAGTACCCGATAGAATTGCATACAGATGCGAGTTCCTGTGGTTATGGTGCTATGCTCTTGCACAGGATCAACAATAGACCCCACGTAGTGGAGTACTATAGTAAAACAACTTCCCCTGTTGAGTCTAGGTACCACTCTTACGAACTAGAAACATTGGCAGTCGTCGAATCTATAAAGCATTTTCGTCATTATCTGCTTGGACGTGAGTTTGTAGTCTATACTGATTGCAACTCTTTAAAAGCGTCTCGCACAAAAATGGATCTAACTCCTAGGGTTCACCGCTGGTGGGCGTATTTGCAATCGTTTAATTTTGATATTCAATATAGACCAAGAAAACATATGTCGCATGTTGATTTTCTGTCCAGGAATCCGTTGCCTTCGGAACCGCGCTTAGTCGTAGAACAAGTAAATGAAAAACGTGTGCCACGTGCCTTTAAATGGTCGGTTATTAATCAAGTGCATGAATCGATTATGCATCTCGGGTGGAAAAAGACATTAGAAAAAGTATATCAGTTTTATTGGTTTGATAAAATGAACAAATATGTTCGAAAATTTGTTGATAATTGTATAACTTGCAGAACAGCCAAGTCCCCTTCCGGGAAAGTGCAAGTTGAGCTTCATCCAATTCCCAAAACCAGTATGCCTTGGCATACTATTCATATCGATATAACGGGAAAACTTAGTGGTAAAAGTGATTTAAAAGAGTATGTCATCGTTCAAATTGACAGCTTTACAAAATTTGTTTATTTGTATCATACCCTTAAACTGGATGCAGAAAGTTGCGTGAAAACAATGAAATCATCTATTTCTTTATTTGGAGGCAGATGTTTCTCCAGTTCGAGATTTTCGGAATTCTGTTCCTCACAAAACATGAAACTGCATCTAATTGCAACGGGCGTAAGCCGAGCAAACGGTCAGGCCGAGCGTGTAATGAAAACACTTAAAGGTTTACTAACTGCTGTGGAATCGGGTCACCGGTCCTGGCAAGATGCTCTCGGAGAGGTACAACTTGCAATAAATTGCACAGTTAGTAGTGTAACAAAAGCGAGTCCTCTGGAGATGCTAATAGGCTAGACCGTTGGGATTGGTTCCGCCATGCGAAACTGAAATTGAGGTAGACTTAACAAGTGTTAGATCTCGCGCTAGTGACAATATGAAGGCTTTAGCGTTGTACGATAAATTGAGATTTGACAAAAATAAAGCAGCCGTTGTTAGGCACAGAGTTGGTGACCATGTACTGTTGAAGAATGAAGAGCGACAACAAACAAAGCTAGATCCTAAATTCCGTGGGCCGTTTCAAGTAATAGATGGTGATAGATACTTGTTGAAATCGTTAATAAATAATCGGTTGTACAAATATTCTCATGAGAATATTCGAAAAATGCCAGATAGTAGTGTGCCCAATGAGTTGGATGTTTGTGATAATGAGATTACCCGCCAATGAGTCCAGGTAGGACGCTGAGTTTTCCACCAAAGCAAGGTGATGAGATATCCGTCTAGGTGAGACGATGAGTAATCCGTCAGAATTCACGAAGTGTTAGCCGTCTAGGTGAGACGATGAGTAATCTGTCAGAATTGACGAGGTGTTATCCGTCTAGGTGAGACGATGAGAGATCCGTCAAATGTGACGAAGTGTTATCCGTCCAGGTGGGACGATGAGCTATCCGTCCAGGTGGGACGATGGGCGGTTACTGAAAAACCGATATTGATATCTGGCGGAAGACCCATGTGCGGTTAGAAATAGTGTTTAGAGTTATTAAGAGAAATCTCTATGTAAAATTTAAATAGAATAAACTGTTGCAAACAAAGTATATGAAACGAGAACTCTAATGTAACTAAGTTAAGACAAAGAATAAACCACGAATACGCTATGTTAAAAGATTGTTATGGTACACGAGGACGTGTAATTGTCAGGATGGCCGTGTCGTGTCGTTGAGAAACTGAAGCTAATGATTCCGTTCTCGTAGTGTCGTCAGTTTACTGGTTCAGTGGGTCTCTACGGGGTTGCCAAGTATTTCTGTACACATTTAGTTGCAAGGTTCGGAGGATATGTCAAATGGTTATGAAAGTATTAGTAATATTCTATAGCATTGTTGTTGGTTAGAATGACTGTGCAAAATGCACGTCTATAGGTGTAAGTCGAACTGTCGAGTTGAAGGTTCGAATGGTTAAATGAGTGAGAACGAAATAGTTATTGCTGAACGTGGTCCCTAGTATTGCTTAGTGAGAGTGAGATGGCTGCATATGCCTTCAGACACGTCTAGTCTGAAATTGGGTATAAAAAGGGCAGCAAATCTCGAGAAAGCAGTCATAAAAATTCTGGAAGCTAACGCTAAGGGAACTCGTTATTAAAAGGCAAGTAATGGAAAACAACAACGTCGAAGCGAACCTGACATATATATAAAAAAAAACAACAACAAAATTGATTCAAATAAAATATGTAAAAATATAAACAAAAAACAATACTATAAAAATAGTATAACTTTCTCCAACTTTGCGATTCCCAAGGGACCCTCCAAAGTAAAAGAGGCAAACCAGCTTCTGGTTTTCATACCCAAATAAAAAAAAAAATAAATAAAATAAAAAAAAAAAAACAAATAGTTAAACGACACATAAGCTGTTTAAACCAACACATAAGTTGTTGACACGAATTTTTATACCCTGTACCCATAGGGTAAAAGGGTATATTAAAGTCGCTAAAATGTATGTAACAGGCAGAAGGAAGCATTTCCGACCCCATAAAGTATATATATTCTTGATCAGCATCAACAGCCGAGTCGATTGAGACATGTCCGTCTGTCCGTCCGTCTGTCCGTCCGTATGAACACGTGGATCTCAGAGACTACAAGAGCTAGAGCAACCAAATTTGGTGTCAGCATTCGTGTAGTGTCTACGCAGATCAAGTTTGTTTCAAATTTTTGCCACGCCCACTTCCGCCCCCGCAATTTAGGAAAAACGAATAACTAGAGTAAAATTAAAGGTAGCGTATTCTTATTTGGCACACCCAATAATATGGCCACAAAGTATCAGCTGATCAAATTTCGTTAAAATCGGACAACAAATATCGGATATATATCAATGTACAATTTGTACTGAAATGCCCAGTGCGACATTGCGTAGTAAGTGTGAGCGAGATAGCATGCGTTCGTTGCTGCCACTTGTGAGGAAAATTTTAGTTTGAATTAATGGCGAATTTTAAGGAGTTTGATTTTATAAAGTTCCTCTACTTGGTACAGGGTATACTCAAAGTCGGCAGGGACGACTTGCTTGCTTCATTTGTGTTCTTATCGCGCTAGAAGGTTATATGTGGCCACAAGTTTGTGTGTATGTGTAACCGGAACCTGCTGTATTAGACAGAGCAAAAAAAAAAAAAAAAATTTTAACTATATATCAATTATAAAACAACAAAAAGATGTTGAATATACATAAAAGCTTGTCTATTCAAATGAAGCAAGCAAGTCGTCCCTGCCGACTTTGAGTATACCCTGTACCAAGTAGAGGAACTTTATTAAATCAAACTCCTTAAAATTTGCCATCAGTTTAAACTAAAATTCTCCTCACAAGCGGCAGTAACGAACGCATGCTATCTCGCTCACATTTACTACGCAGTGTCGCACTGGGCATTTCAGTGCAAATTTTACATAGGTATATCTTTGATATTTGTTTTCCGATTTTAACAAAATTTGGTCAGCTGATACCTTTTGGCCATATTATTGGGTGTGCCAAATAAAAATACGCTACCTTCAATTTTACTCTAGTTATTCGTTTTTCCTAAATTGCGGGGGCGGAAGTAAGCGTGGCAAAAATTTGAAACAAACTTGATCTGCGTAGACACTACACGAATGCTGACACCAAATTTGGTTATTCTAGCTCTTGTAATCTTTGAGATCCACGTGTTCATACGGACGGACGGACGGACAGACGGAAGGACGGACATGTCTCAATCGACTCGGCTATTGATGCTGATCAAGAATATATATACTTTATGGGGTCGGAAATGCTTCCTTCTGTCTGTTACATACATTTTAGCGACTTTAATATACCCTTTTACCCTATGGGTACAGGGTATAAAAATCACAAATATTCATAGAGCCCTACTAAACATCATTGACCAAAAGGATACCAATCCAACTATCATACAAACAAAGAAAGAATTGTTTCTTAACCAATGCCTAACCACTTTCTTGAAGACACTTCGCGGACTTTTAGGTTCAATAGTTCGAGGCAGAGAACCCACGGATATCGTTATAGCATATGAAAGAGCAATTGCGGAAAAGGAATGTTATACTAGTCAAAGAGAAGCTAGGCGAATAAATCAGAGCTTTGAAAGGACAACTTATAATGGTCGAAATTTGGAATCGTTTGGGTCCCGAAACCAACAAAAAAGATCGAGAAATTGGTCTCTAGAGGGAAAAACAAATAATTACAGTAACAACAATCAAAGACCATTTGAACAAAAAAAGTACGACAATGAGCAACAAAGTGACCGACAGAGACAGAAAAATTGTGAAAACTATAGTACCCTAACCAGAAATTCCAATTTCTCTAACCAGTCTGCAAAATCCAACTCAAACAACAGTAATCAAACAAAGAAAAGAGATGAGCTGCACAACATTATTGATGACCAAAATTTTCAGTATGTAGCCTCAACATCCAAGCAGGCTACATAACCAAGCACAAACATGGCTCTATTTTACCATATGTTCAAATTCAATTTCCATTTGGTAAAAAATTAAACTTTTTGATCGACACAGGGTCTACTACTTCTTTTATTGACCCTCAATTTGTTCCAAGTGAACAACATATTAAACTAACCGAGCCAAGAATTATAAAAACAATTATAAATACACATGCACTATATTCAGCATTTTCATTAGACATGTTTAATGAATTTAACCAAAATGGTACAATAAAATTTTTATTATTTAAATTCCACTCATTTTTCGATGGCCTTATAGGAGTCGATTTACTAAAAACATTGAAAGCAAAAGTAGACTTAAAAATTTCGTGTTGATCACACAAAATGCTAAACTCCCAATACTCACAAAAGAAAATTTAGCAGGAGAAAAGCTACAGATTGAGCATTCAACCAAAAACTAATCGAGGACTTTATAAAAACTGTTGACCTTAAAGAAGGCACTTTTCTTTATCAGAAAATCCAACTAGATAATGACCTTTTTATTTCAAACGGATTACATTCAGCAGAAAATAACTTCAGTTGGGTCGAAATAACAAATTACTCCGACTCACATAAAAGTATATGTTTGGACCAACCACTTCAAGTAAATTCATATTCCAAAGATCAGCATATAGAAGTAAACATCGCTTTCCAAAATGATAATAAAACATATTTAAGCTCATTTGATTTTAACAATATAATTAGAACTACACATATCAACTCAGAAGAAATCCAATTATTAAAAGACATTTGTGTTGAATTTTCTGATATCTTTTATGATGACAGTAAGCAACTATCATTTACAAACGAAGTGAAACATAGGATTTTGACTAAAGATGATATCCCTATCTATACAAGTCCCTATAGGTATGGGTTCCACGAAATAATTGAGGTAAAGCAACAATTAAAAAAATTACTCGATAATAAAATAATAAGACATAGTCACTCTCCTTGAAGTGCACCGGTTTGGCTTGTGCCAAAGAAAGCCGATGCCTCAGGAAAAAGAAAGTGGCGTCTAGTTGTAGATTTTAGAAAGCTAAATGAGAAAACCATAAAAGACAAATACCCGAAATTTCAGTAGCTTCAAGGGTCTCGGAGGAGATTGCGTTGATCCAGACGGACGGACGGACAGACGGACAGACAGACAGACGGGCAGACGGACAAGGCTAAATGAACTCAGCTCATCGTGCTGATCAAGAATATATATACTTTATATAGTCGGAGATGCTTCCTTCTATGCGTTGCAAACTTCTGACCAAAATTAATATACCTTTTTTGCAAAGGTATAAAAATTTATTTAAAGGCAAAATAAATAAAAGTTTAATAGAGTATTTTAAAATCCATAAGCAAAGGTGTATACTAACCAAAGTGTAACACAAGGGTTAATATCTAACTATGCACCGCAAAAGAAGAGACAGAAACAAAATAACAAAGACGGTGTACAAGCGCGAGAGAAAACGGTCGCGATCGCGAGTAATAAAACCACAAGACAACAAGCACAAAACGAACAACAACACAACTGTGTACAAAGAGCGCGAGTGCAAGCGAGAGAATTACCGCAAAACAGAAAATCAAAGTCTATGCAGACAACAAGTAATCAAACAAAGAAAAGAGATGAGTTCCACAACATTAATGATGACCAAAATTTTCAGTATGTATCCTCAACATCCAAGCAGGCTACATAACCAAGCACACACATGGCTCGATTTTACCATATGTTCAAATTCAATTCCCATTTGGTAAAAAATTAAACTTTTTGATCGACACAGGGTCTACTACTTCTTTTATTGACCCTCAATTTGTTCCAAGTGAACAACATATTAAACTAACCGAGCCAAGAATTATAAAAACATGCATGTTCATTAGACATGTTTAATGAATTTAACCAAAATGGTACAATAAAATTTTTATTATTTATTTTCCACTCATTTTTCGATGGCCTTATAGGAGTCGATTTACTAAAAACATTGAAAGCAAAAGTAAAAAAAAGTTGATCACACAAAATGCTAAACTCCCAATACTCACAAAAGAAAATTTAGTAGGAGAAAAGCTACAGATTGAGCATTCAACCAAAAACTAATCGAGGACTTTATAAAAACTGTTGACCTTAAAGAAGGCACTTTTCTTTATCAGAAAATCCAACTAGATAATGACCTTTTTATTTCAAACGGATTACATTCAGCAGAAAATAACTTCAGTTGGGTCGAAATAACAAATTACTCCGACTCACCATAAAAGTATATGTTTGGACCAACCACTTCAAGTAAATTCATATTCCAAAGATCAGCATATAGAAGTAAACATCGCTTTCCAAAATGATAATAAAACATATTTAAGCTCATTTGATTTTAACAATATAATTAGAACTACACATATCAACTCAGAAGAAATCCAATTATTAAAAGACATTTGTGTTGAATTTTCTGATATCTACAACGATACAAACGAAGTGAAACATAGGATTTTGACTAAAGATGATATCCCTATCTATACAAGTCCCTATAGGTATGGGTTCCACGAAATAATTGAGGTAAAGCAACAATTAAAAAAATTACTCGATAATAAAATAATAAGACATAGTCACTCTCCTTGAAGTGCACCGGTTTGGCTTGTGCCAAAGAAAGCCGATGCCTCAGGAAAAAAAAGTGGCGTCTAGTTGTAGATTTAAAAGCTAAATGAGAAAACCATAAAAGACAAATACCCGAAATTTCGTAGCTTCAGAGGGTCCGGAGAGAAGCGCGGGCGACGGACAGGCTAATGAACAGCTCATCTGCGAAGATATTATACTTTTTGTCTTTTAATTTCCAATTAATATATCTTTTGAGGTATAAATTAAGGCAAATAAATAAAGTTAATGAAAGTGTATACTAACAATGCGTTATTTAAAGAAGAACAAAAAAAAGGGACGCGAAAACGGTCGCGTAGTAAAAACACAACAACGCAAACACAACAACACATGTACAAAGGGCGAGTGCAAGCGAGAGAATTACCGCAAAACAGAAAATCAAAGTCTATGCAGACAACAAGTAATCAAACAAAGAAAAGAGATGAGTTCCACAACATTAATGATGACCAAAATTTTCAGTATGTATCCTCAACATCCAAGCAGGCTACATAACCAAGCACACACATGGCTCGATTTTACCATATGTTCAAATTCAATTCCCATTTGGTAAAAAATTAAACTTTTTGATCGACACAGGGTCTACTACTTCTTTTATTGACCCTCAATTTGTTCCAAGTGAACAACATATTAAACTAACCGAGCCAAGAATTATAAAAACAATTATAAATACACATGCACTATATTCAGCATGTTCATTAGACATGTTTAATGAATTTAACCAAAATGGTACAATAAAATTTTTATTATTTATTTTCCACTCATTTTTCGATGGCCTTATAGGAGTCGATTTACTAAAAACATTGAAAGCAAAAGTAAAAAAAAGTTGATCACACAAAATGCTAAACTCCCAATACTCACAAAAGAAAATTTAGCAGGAGAAAAGCTACAGATTGAGCATTCAACCAAAAACTAATCGAGGACTTTATAAAAACTGTTGACCTTAAAGAAGGCACTTTTCTTTATCAGAAAATCCAACTAGATAATGACCTTTTTATTTCAAACGGATTACATTCAGCAGAAAATAACTTCAGTTGGGTCGAAATAACAAATTACTCCGACTCACATAAAAGTATATGTTTGGACCAACCACTTCAAGTAAATTCATATTCCAAAAATCAGCATATAGAAGTAAACATCGCTTTCCAAAATGATAACAAAACATATTTAAGCTCATTTGATTTTCACAATATAATTAGAACTACACATATCAACTCAGAAGAAATCCAATTATTAAAAGACATTTGTGTTGAATTTTCTGATATCTTTTATGATGACAGTAAGCAACTATCATTTACAAACGAAGTGAAACATAGGATTTTGACTAAAGATGATATCCCTATCTATACAAGTCCCTATAGGTATGGGTTCCACGAAATAATTGAGGTAAAGCAACAATTAAAAAAATTACTCGATAATAAAATAATAAGACATAGTCACTCTCCTTGAAGTGCACCGGTTTGGCTTGTGCCAAAGAAAGCCGATGCCTCAGGAAAAAGAAAGTGGCGTCTAGTTGTAGATTTTAGAAAGCTAAATGAGAAAACCATAAAAGACAAATACCCGAAATTTCAGTAGCTTCAAGGGTCTCGGAGGAGATTGCGTTGATCCAGACGGACGGACGGACAGACGGACAGACAGACAGACGGGCAGACGGACAAGGCTAAATGAACTCAGCTCATCGTGCTGATCAAGAATATATATACTTTATATAGTCGGAGATGCTTCCTTCTATGCGTTGCAAACTTCTGACCAAAATTAATATACCTTTTTTGCAAAGGTATAAAAATTTATTTAAAGGCAAAATAAATAAAAGTTTAATAGAGTATTTTAAAATCCATAAGCAAAGGTGTATACTAACCAAAGTGTAACACAAGGGTTAATATCTAACTATGCACCGCAAAAGAAGAGACAGAAACAAAATAACAAAGACGGTGTACAAGCGCGAGAGAAAACGGTCGCGATCGCGAGTAATAAAACCACAAGACAACAAGCACAAAACGAACAACAACACAACTGTGTACAAAGAGCGCGAGTGCAAGCGAGAGAATTACCGCAAAACAGAAAATCAAAGTCTATGCAGACAACAAGTAATCAAACAAAGAAAAGAGATGAGTTCCACAACATTAATGATGACCAAAATTTTCAGTATGTATCCTCAACATCCAAGCAGGCTACATAACCAAGCACACACATGGCTCGATTTTACCATATGTTCAAATTCAATTCCCATTTGGTAAAAAATTAAACTTTTTGATCGACACAGGGTCTACTACTTCTTTTATTGACCCTCAATTTGTTCCAAGTGAACAACATATTAAACTAACCGAGCCAAGAATTATAAAAACAATTAAAATACACATTATTCGCATGTTCATTAGACATGTTTAATGAATTTAACCAAAATGGTACAATAAAATTTTTATTATTTATTTTCCACTCATTTTTCGATGGCCTTATAGGAGTCGATTTACTAAAAACATTGAAAGCAAAAGTAATAAAAAAAGTTGATCACACAAAATGCTAAACTCCCAATACTCACAAAAGAAAATTTAGTAGGAGAAAAGCTACAGATTGAGCATTCAACCAAAAACTAATCGAGGACTTTATAAAAACTGTTGACCTTAAAGAAGGCACTTTTCTTTATCAGAAAATCCAACTAGATAATGACCTTTTTATTTCAAACGGATTACATTCAGCAGAAAATAACTTCAGTTGGGTCGAAATAACAAATTACTCCGACTCACATAAAAGTATATGTTTGGACCAACCACTTCAAGTAAATTCATATTCCAAAGATCAGCATATAGAAGTAAACATCGCTTTCCAAAATGATAATAAAACATATTTAAGCTCATTTGATTTTAACAATATAATTAGAACTACACATATCAACTCAGAAGAAATCCAATTATTAAAAGACATTTGTGTTGAATTTTCTGATATCTTTTATGATGACAGTAAGCAACATCATTTACAAACGAAGTGAAACATAGGATTTTGACTAAAGATGATATCCCTATCTATACAAGTCCCTATAGGTATGGGTTCCACGAGATAATTTAGGTAAAGCAACAATAAAAAAATTACTCGATAATAAAATAATAAGACATAGTCACTCTCCTTGAAGTGCACCGGTTTGGCAATCTGCTCTTCAAAATCTTGAGCTTTGATGTCATAATAACTTATTAAAATTAAATGCCAACCTAAAAGCAAGGTCATGACTTTTTATAGAACTTATACGCATTTAGTTACTTATTTTCTTACTAATACACCATTAGAACGTCTTAATGAGATGTATGACTTGGGTGTTCTGATGGACCGTAAACTAACGTTTAAGTCCCATATTTCCTCTACCGTCGGTAAAGCAATGGGTGTTCTTGGTTTTGTAAAGAGATGGTCAAAGGAGTTTGACGATCCATATACCAACAAATTTTTTTCACCTCACTGGTCCGTCCTATTTTAGAATATGCATCTTGCATCTGGTCACCTCAGTATGAGTCACACCAAGCAAGAATTGAGTCGGTTCAAAAACAGTTCTTGCTTTTTGCTCTTCGTGGTCTGAACTGAGATCGTAATGTCAATTTGCCATATGGATATCGATAAGGATATCGATATGGATATCGATATGCATATCGATTTGCATACCGATTTAGTTACACCACTTACAACTCAAGAACAGCAGAACAGATTCGGCTGAAAATTGGTAGGGAGGTAGCTTAGAGCCAGGAGATGGACATAGGATATTTTTTATCCCGTTCGACAGCGTTCCCGTGTGTTACACCTCGACCGGATTCATCACATTACCTACAGATTTCTGTCACATCACAGACTCAAAATTCAGCGAGTTTTCCCAGATATAGCGCAAAAGTTCAATAACCATAATTGGCTGGGTGAACGAGCAATATTAGTAGCGAAAAATAAAGATGTCGAGGATCTTAATGCGACCAATCATAATTTTCTTCCAGGACAGTTGGTTTCCTTCAAATAAGTCAACACCGTAATGAACCAGGATGGCGTAATCAACTATCCCACTGAGTTCTTAAATTCACTGGAATTGCCTGGATTACCCCCTCACAATTTGCAGTTAAAAGTAGGATCAGTTGTCATCATGCTGCGTAACATTAATCAACCTCGACTATGCAATGAAAAGACTGATGAATAAAGTCATTGAGGCGACAATCATAAAAGGAAAATATCAAATTTAAACCTTTTAAATAGCCAGTATTTCAGGAAAACTCTGTTTTCTAAGTAAGCAACATTATTTATCGATGCGCAGTACGAAGTATGCCGGGTCTCTAGTATATATAAAAAAAAAAAAAAAAAAAAAAACTAACAACAAAATTGATTCAAATAAAATATGTAAAACTATAAACAAAAAACAATACTATAAAAATAGTATAACTTTCCCCAACTTTGCGATTCCCAAGGGACCCTCCAAAGTAAAAGGGGCAAACCAGCCTCTGGTTTTCATACCCAAATAAAAAAAAAATAAATAAAATAAAATAATAAAAAAACAAATAGTTAAACGACACATAAGCTGTTTAAACCAACACATAAGTTGTTGACACGAATTTTTTGTGTTCTTATCGCGCTAGAAGGTTATATGTGGCCACAAGTTTGTGTGTATGTGTAACCGAAACCTGCTGTATTAGACAGCAAAAAAAAAAAAAATTTTAACATAGCTTTATTAACAAGGTGTGGCATAGCTTAATCTGGTGAAATTCACGGCTGATGACTGTCCGCCCTTAGTTGGGACTACTACAACGAGCAACAATCTCAGCTAGCTTCAGCACAACCGCGAAATAAACCAAAAAATATTTAAACGCATTTTTCATCATTTCATCGCTTGCCACACGGAGGGACAACAATTCATGAATCAATAAATTCAAAAAAAAAAAAAAAAAAAAAGACACCTTGCTTACATATAACACTAATTACAATTAAAGATAAGTAAGAAAGATATATTAAGCTACGATTAAGTTAAAAAGTAAGAAACAAGATCTAAAAGACTAGATAGTAACAAAAACAAAATCAAAACCATAACTTGTTCATGTCTAGTTTAGGTAAAAGTAGAGGAGTTGTAACCACTAGAGGCGCAAAGCGTGTTGTTACCATACCAGACATTAGGGAAGAAGTTTTGGAATTATCAATGCCTTTAGATCAGGAGATTACTCCAGCCCAACCCACTGGCCCCCAAACACAGGAGCCATTGGGTGGGTTTAAGATATCCGATTTATTACAGTTGATTCAGTCTATGCCTGTATATGAGGGAAATAAAGAGGGACTAAAAGAATTCATTACCGATGTTGAGGAGTTTTTAATGCTTATTAAATAAGCAGATCAGACACCTGCAGAGGTCATGATTTTGAGAGCAATCAGGAACAAAATTCAGGGTAAAGCTCATGAAGTCTTGTACCAATCAAATGTGCGACTTAATTGAATTGATGAAATTAAAGATTGTCTTTGATTTACTTTGTCGATAAAAGAACCGAGTATAATCTAATAGCAGAACTTGGAATATTAACACTGCAAAGCCATCCGGTAGAGGTATTATACGAAAAAATCACAAATATTCAAAGAGCCCTACTAAACATCATTGACCAAAAGGATACCAATCCAACTATCATACAAACAAAGAAAGAATTGTTTCTTAACCAATGCCTAACCACTTTCTTGAGGACACTTCGCGGACTTTTAGGTTTAATAGTTCGAGGCAGAGAACCCACGGATATCGTTACAGCATATGAAATAGCAATTGCTAAAAAGGAAATTTATACTAGTCAAAGAAAAGCTAGGCGAATAAATCAGAGCTTTGAAAGGACAACTTATAATGGTCGAAATTTGGAATCGTTTGGGCCCCGAAACCAACAAAAAAGAGAGAGAAATTGGTCTCTAGAGGGAAAAACAAATAATTACAGTAACAACAATCAAAGACCATTTAAACAAAAAAAGTACGACAATGAGCAACAAAGTGACCGACAGAGACAGAAAAATTGTGGAATTAAACTTTTTGATCGACACAGGGTCTACTACTTCTTTTATTGACCCTCAATTTGTTCCAAGTGAACAACATATTAAACTAACCGAGCCAAGAATTATAAAAACAATTATAAATACACATGCACTATATTCAGCATGTTCATTAGACATGTTTAATGAATTTAACCAAAATGGTACAATAAAATTTTTATTTTCCACTCATTTTTCAATGGCCTTATAGGAGTCGATTTACTAAAAACATTGAAAGCAAAAGTAAAAAAAAGTTGATCACACAAAATGCTAAACTCCCAATACTCACAAAAGAAAATATAGCAGGAGAAAAGCTACAGATTGAGCATTCAACCAAAAACTAATCGAGGACTTTATAAAAACTGTTGACCTTAAAGAAGGCACTTTTCTTTATCAGGAAATCCAACTAGATAATGACCTTCTTATTTCAAACGGATTACATTCAGCAGAAAATAACTTCAGTTGGGTCGAAATAACAAATTACTCCGACTCACATAAAAGTATATGTTTGGACCAACCACTTCAAGTAAATTCATATTCCAAAGATCAGCATATAGAAGTAAACATCGCTTTCCAAAATGATAATAAAACATATTTAAGCTCATTTGATTTTAACAATATAATTAGAACTACACATATCAACTCAGAAGAAATCCAATTATTAAAAGACATTTGTGTTGAATTTTCTGATATCTTTTATGATGACAGTAAGCAACTATCATTTACAAACGAAGTGAAACATAGGATTTTGATTAAAGATGATATCCCTATCTATACAAGTCCCTATAGGTATGGGTTCCACGAAATAATTGAGGTAAAGCAACAATTAAAAAAATTACTCGATAATAAAATAATAAGACATAGTCACTCTCCTTGAAGTGCACCGGTTTGGCTTGTGCCAAAGAAAGCCGATGCCTCAGGAAAAAGAAAGTGGCGTCTAGTTGTAGATTTTAGAAAGCTAAATGAGAAAACCATAAAAGACAAATACCCGAAATTTCAGTATCTTCAAGGGTCTCGGAGGAGATTGCGTTGATCCAGACAGACGGACGGACGGACAGACGGACAGACGGGCAGACGGACAAGGCTAAATGAACTCAGCTCATCGTGCTGATCAAGAATATATATACTTTATATAGTCGGAGATGCTTCCTTCTATGCGTTGCAAACTTCTGACCAAAATTAATATACCTTTTTTGCAAAGGTATAAAAAATTATTTAAAGGCAAAATAAATAAAAGTTTAATAGAGTATTTTAAAATCCATAAGCAAAGGTGTATACTAACCAAAGTGTAACACAAGGGTTAATATCTAACTATGCACCGCAAAAGAAGAGACAGAAACAAAATAACAAAGACGGTATACAAGCGCGAGAGAAAACGGTCGCGATCGCGAGTAATAAAAACATGAAGCAAGCAAGTCGTCCCTGCCGACTTTGAGTATACCCTGTACCAAGTAGAGGAACTTAATTAAATCAAACTCCTTAAAATTTGCCATCAGTTCAAACTAGAAGTCTCCTCACAAGCGGCAACACCGAACGCATGCTATCTCGCTCACACTTACTACGCAATGTCGTACTTGGCATTTCAGTACAAAATGTATATAGAATATCTCCGATATCTTTTGTCCGATTTTAACGAAATTTGGTCAGCTGATACCTTTTGGCCATATTATTAGGTGTGCCAAAAAGCAATACGCTACCTTTAATTTTACTCTAGTTATTCGGTTTTCCTAAATTGCGGGGGCGGAAGTGGGCGTGGCAAAAATTTGAAACAAACTTGATCTGCGTAGACACTACACCAATGCTGACACCAAATTTGGTTGCTCTAACTCTTATAGTCTCTGAGATCCACGTGTTCATACGGACGGATGGACGGACGGACGGACAGACGGACAGACGGACGGACAGACGGACATGTCTCAATCGACTCGGCTGTTGATGCTGATCAAGAATATATATACTTTATGGGGTCGAAAATGTCTCCTTCTGCCTGTTACATACATTTAAACGACTTTAATATACCCTTTTACCCTATGGGTACAGGGTATAATAAGACAACAAGCACAAAACGAACAACAACACAACTGTGTACAAACAGCGCGAGTGCAAGCGAGAGAATTACCGCAAAACAGAAAATCAAAGTCTATGCAGACAACAAGTAATCAAACAAAGAAAAGAGATGAGTTTCACAACATTAATGATGACCAAAATTTTCAGTATGTAGCCTCAACATCCAAGCAGGCTACATAACCAAGCACAAACATGGCTCGATTTTACCATATGTTCAAATTCAATTTCCATTTGGTAAAAAATTAAACTTTTTGATCGACACAGGGTCTACTACTTCTTTTATTGACCCTCAATTTGTTCCAAGTGAACAACATATTAAACTAACCGAGCCAAGAATTATAAAAAAAATTATAAATACACATGCACTACATTCAGCATGTTCATTAGACATGTTTAATGAATTTAACCGAAATGGTACAATAAAATTTTTATTATTTAAATTCCATTCATTTTACGATAGCCTAGATTAGATTTACTAAAAATATTGAAAGCAAAAGTAGACTTAGAAAATTTCGTGTTGATCACACAAAATGCTAAACTCCCAATACTCACAAAAGAAAATTTAGCAGGAGAAAAGCTACAGATTGAGCATTCAACCAAAAACTAATCGAGGACTTTATAAAAACTGTTGACCTTAAAGAAGGCACTTTTCTTTGTCAGGAAATCCAACTAGATAATGACCTTATTATTTCAAACAGATTATATTCAGCAGAAAATAACTTCAGTTGGGTGGAAATAACATATTACTCCGACTCACATAAAAGTATATGTTTGGACCAACCACTTCAAGTAAATTCAAATTCCAAAGATCAGCATATAGAAGTAAACATCGCTTTCCAAAATAATAATAAAACAGACTTAAGCTCATTTGATTTTAACAATATAATTAGAACTACACATATCAACTCAGAAGAAATCCAATTATTAAAAGACATGTCAGACGTGTCATATTCCAAATCCATCCATGTTACTTCAGGGGTGCCTCAGGGTAGTCATTTGGGACCACTGCTGTTTACCCTTTTCATTAATGACCTTCCCTCTGTTATAAGTTACTCTCGTGCCTTTATGTACGCAGATGACGTTAAGCTATGTTTTAGTTACAAAGACATTACATCTTCTTGTCGATTGCAATCTGCTCTTCAAAATCTTGAGCTTTGGTGTCATAATAACTTATTAAAATTAAATGCAACTAAAAGCAAGGTCATGACTTTTTATAGAACTTATACGCATTTAGTTACTTATTTTCTTACTAATACACCATTAGAACGTCTTAATGAGATGTATGACTTGGGTGTTCTGATGGACCGTAAACTAACGTTTAAGTCCCATATTTCCTCTACCGTCGGTAAAGCAATGGGTGTTCTTGGGTTTGTAAAGAGATGGTCAAAGGAGTTTGACGATCCATATACAACAAAAAATTTTTTTCACCTCACTGGTCCGTCCTATTTTAGAATATGCATCTTGCATCTGGTCACCTCAGTATGAGTCACACCAAGCAAGAATTGAGTCGGTTCAAAAACAGTTCTTGCTTTTTGCTCTTCGTGGTCTGAACTGAGATCGCAATGTCAATTTGCCATATGGATATCGATAAGGATATCGATATGGATATCGATATGGATATCGATATGGATATCGATATGCATATCGATTTGCATACCGATATGCATATTAAAATGGATATCGATATGGATATCGATATGGATATCGATATGGATATTGATATGGATATCGATATGGATATCGATATGAATTTTCTGATATCTTTTATGATGACAATAAGCAACTATCATTTACAAACGAAGTGAAACATAGGATTTTGACTAAAGATGATATCCCTATCTATACAAAACCCTATAGGTATGGGTTCCACGAAATAATTGAGGTAAAGGAACAATTAAAAAAATTACTCGACAATAAAATAATAAGACATAGTCACTCTCTTTGGAGTGCACCGGTTTGGCTTGTGCCAAAGAAAGCCGATGCCTCAGGAAAAAGAAAGTGGCGTCGAGTTGTAGATTTTAGAAAGCTAAATGAGAAAACCATAAAAGACAAATACCCTATGCCAATAATAAATGGGAATTGGGAAATCGATAGAGATGCACAAAAACGACATCCAGAAAACAGCATTTTCGGCGGAGGGAGGACATTAGCCTAGGTGCAAAATTTCAGCTCTGTAGCTTCAAGGGTCTCGGAGGCGATTGCGTTGATCCAGAGAGATGGACGGACGGACAGACGGACAGACAGACAGACGGACATACGGCTCATCGTGCTGATCAAGAATATATATACTTTATATAGTCGGAGATGCTTCCTTCTGTGCGTAGCAAACTTCTGACCAAAATTAATATACCTTTTTTGCAAAGGTATAAAAAGGGGAAATGTTACCTTTTCCTCGACCACGGCAAACCTGGCCAAAATGATAATTGGCGCAGCCTAACGACTTCAGGGACGGGAAAAAGTGCTTGCATGTCTCGTCGGAGTTAGGCTTCCTTCTACTTCTTCTTCTATTGCCTCCGGAATATCAGCATCTGCTGGTGTTTCAAAAAACTAATTTCGTCCCTTAATCTGGCCTATCAGAACGTAAGAGGACTTAAATCTAAGCTTCCTAGACTTTATGTAGATAGTCTAGTATTTGATTATAAAATTTTAGTATTTTCAGAGACTTGGTTAAAACCTGACATTAATGATGCATCTGTTCTGTCTGCAAAATTTTTAATATTCAGGTGTGATCGCATTTCGCGTGTAGGCGGAGGAGTCTTGATTGCCATTGACTCGTCGTTATCTTCTGACCGGATTCAATCTCCTGATAAACAGGAGATTGAGTTTGTAAGTGTCAAGGTCAGTCTCAAGACTTTCTCTGTCTACATTACTTGCTCGTACATCCCGTCACAATCCGACATGGCAGTGTACATTAAACACTTGGTTTCTATCCAACACATCTCATCGTTACTGTCTGATAGAGACATGTTAATTGTTCTCGGTGACTTTAATTTACCGGAAATAGTATGGTCCCCTACTGACGAATCTGCTTTGTTGCTCCCTTTTATTTCACATTGCTTTATTGAAGGTCTTTTCGAGTTATCTTTGACTCAAATAAATCCAGTCCGTAACAAGAATAATAGATCTTTGGATCTGATATTTGTTCTCGATTCCACCAATGGTGCAGTTTCTAGAATAAACCCTCTTGTCCTGCCTGAAGATAGTTTTCAGCCTACTTTGGAGTTAACTATTGATCTTCCGTATCGTGTACCGACTGTTGGTGCTTAAATCCGGTTAAATGCGGTTAAATCCCGTAATTTTCGCAAGACCACTTTTAGTAAGTTAAATGAGCTCATTCTAAAAAATGATTGGTCTTCCCTGTATAGTTGTTCAAACATGATCCAAGCTATTTCTCTGTTTTATAATACCCTGTGTCGGCCTATAGGCCCCCATGGCATTCTCGGGAGCTAACTAACCTGAAAAATGTAAAATCGAGGTGTTATAAAATTTACAAGAAATCAGGCCGCTCCTCAGACTATGCCCGTTACGTAGTCGCTCGATCAAAGTTTTTGAGGCGTAATACGCACTGCTATAAGGATTACCTGCAGCGTTGTAAATTAGAATTTTCTAGTAATCCTAAACAATTTTATAGCTTTGTGAATTCCAAACGCAAAATGTCTGTCTATCCATCATGCTTATCTCTTGAAAACAATATAGCGAGTTCCGATCAAGCCATCGCTGATTTGTTTGCAGACTTTTTTTACAACAACCTATTCCTCAGCGGAATATCAATCAGACGTATCCTTACCAGGTAAAAAGCTCTAACTGCATTTACAGTCCTTCGATCGATGAAAGTTCGCTCCTAAGCGTGCTTAATTTAGTGAAACCTGTCTACTCTCCTGGTCCTGATGGAATTCCAGGTTGCGTTCTCAGATTTTGCGCCGAGGCTTTATGTAAGCCAATTCGTAAACTTTTTCTTTTGTCTGTCAAATCTTCCACGTTCCCAGCTATCTGGAAGGAATCCTATATAGTTCCTCTCCATAAAAGCGGTAAAAAATCGGAAGCATCCAACTATAGGGGTATTTCTAAATTGTCCGCTATACCTAAAGCTTTTAAAAAATTAATCACTTCTCAATTACAACATTTTTGTAGATCAATAATTTCACCATCTCAACATGGGTTTGTGAAAAGTAGATCTACTACCACTAACCTTTTAGAATTTACTTCTTTAACGATCGAAGGATTTAGAAATGAAGGGCAAACTGATGTCATATATACTGATTTCAGTAAGGCTTTTTGATTCTGTTAATCATACGCTTCTTCTTTATAAATTAAATAGTATTGGCTTTCCAAGTCCTTTAATTAATTGGATTCGTGAATATCTGACAAATAGAACTCAGAGGGTTCTTTTTAAATCGTCATATTCCAAATCCATCCATGTTACTTTGGGGGGTGCCTCAGGGTAGTCATTTGGGACCACTGATGTTTACCCTTTTCATTAATGACCTTCCCTCTATTATAAGTCACTCTTGTGCCCTTATGTACGCAGATGACGTTAAGCTATGTTTTAGTTACAAAGACATTACCTCTTCTTGTCGATTGCAATCCGATCTTCAAAATCTTGAGCTTTGGTGTCATAATAACTTATTAAAATTAAATGCAACTAAATGCAAGGCATGACTTTTTATAGAGCTTCTCCGCATTTAGTTACTTATTTTCTTACTAATACACCATTAGAACGTCTTAATGAGATGTATGACTTGGGTGTCCTGATGGACCGTAAACTAACGTTTAAGTCCCATTTTTCCTCTACCGTCGTTAAAGCCATGGGCGTTCTTGAGTTTTTAAAGAGATGGTCAAAGGAGTTTGACGATCCATATACAACTAAAATTCTTTTCACCTCACTGGTCCGTCCTATTTTAGAATATGCATCTTGCATCTGTTTACCTCAGTATGAGTCACACCAAGCAAGAATTGAGTCGGTTCAAAAACAGTTCTTGCTTTTTGCTCTTCGTGGTCTGAACTGGGATCGTAATGTCAATTTGCCATCGTACTCTAGTAGACTTTTTTTACTTGGCCTTCCTTCTCTTACTAATCGTAGAATAATGCTTGGGGTCATTTTTATGCACAAGCTTCTTAAAGGTGATAGCTATTGAACCAAATAAATTTTAGTATTCCTTGTAGACCTACTAGAAACTTTATACCTATACCTCTGTCACGCTGTTCTACTAATTATTTACTGCATGAACCTTTCCGAGTTCTTTGTTCTGATTATAATCGTCTTTATCATGTAATCAGTACAGAACTCTCTTTTCCATTACTAAAAAATTCTATACTTTCTTTTTTAGTTCGTAGCTAGCTTTATTTTCGTTTTTGTCTGTATGTATGAACTGTCCCCGCGACTCGAGCCGTACGTTATGCGGCTAGCGCGACTCGGTCGGTTGGGCGGGAGGTGTGGGCATTTAGTGCACCCGTTGGGATTCGCGCGAAAAAAAAAAAAAATGTGACGGCGATGCCGCAACGGTACAAAGTTGCTTCTCGACAAGCGTCTCTATTTCATCATTTTGGTGGTCTGATCGCGTTGCGAGTCGCACATTTTGGTGGCTTTACTTGTCCCGTTAGAGCAGAACGACAGCGATGTCGCGACAGTCAGAATTGTTTCCCGAATTGCGTCGCAAATTTTGGAATGCGTTTTATAGCTTCCTAACCTTTTGGGCAGCGTGTCATTTAAATTTCAGTCGCCTTGCAAGCAACATCGATCTTTCAAAAAAAAAAGAAGAAAAGTAGACAGAAGTCTAAATTGGAATGCTTCAAGTTTGTTAACTGGAGTGAGCAAAGGCCCAACAATATTAACGGAAAGTATAAGGGGTAATGTACATGTATTATCTTCTATATATATAAAAGAAAGTCGTTTTAGTTACACCACTTACAACTCAAGAACAGACAACATTACAACGCAGAACAGAATCGGCTGAAAATTGGTAGGGAGGTAGCTTAGAGCCAGGAGATGGACATAGGATATTTTTTATCCCGTTCGACAGCGTTCCCGTGTGTTACACCTCGACCGGATTCATCACATTACCTACAGATTTCTGTCACATCACAGACTCAAAATTCAGCGAGTTTTCCCAGATATAGCGCAAAAGTTCAATAACCATAATTGGCTGGGTGAACGAGCAATATTAGTAGCGAAAAATAAAGATGTCGAGGATCTTAATGCGACCAATCATAATTTTCTTCCAGGACAGTTGGTTTCCTTCAAATCAGTCAACACCGTAATGAACCAGGATGGCGTAATCAACTATCCCACTGAGTTCTTAAATTCACTGAAATTGCCTGGATTACCCTCTCACAATTTGCAGTTAAAAGTAGGATCAGTTGTCATCATGCTGCGTAACATTAATCAACCTCGACTATGCAATAAAAAGACTGATGAATAACGTCATTGAGGCGACAATCATAAAAGGAAAATATCAAATTTAAACCTTAAAAATAGCCAGTATTTCAGGAAAACTCTGTTTTCTAAGTAAGCAACATTATTTATCGATGCGCAGTACGAAGTATGCCGGGTCTCTAGTATATATATAAAAAAAAAAAAAAATAAATAAAATCAAATAAAAAAAAAAACAAATAGGTAAACGACACATAAGCTGTTTAAACCAACACATAAGTTGTTGACACGAATTTTTTGTGTTCTTATCGCGCTAGAAAGTTATATGTGGCCACAAGTTTGTGTGTATGTGTAACCGAAACCTGCTGTATTAGACAGCAATAAAAAAAAAAATGTTAACATAGCTTTATTAACAAGGTGTGGCATAGCTTAATCTGGTGAAATTCACGGCTGATGACTGTCCGCCCTTAGTTGGGACTACTGCAACGAGCAACAATCTCAGCTAGCTTCAGCACAACCGCGAAATAGACCAAAAAATATTTAAACGCATCATTTCATCGCTTGCCACACGGAGGGACAACAATTCGTGAGTCAATAGATTCAAAAAAAAAAAAAAGACACCTTGCTTACACATAACACTAATTACAATAAAACATAAGTAAGAAAGATATATTAAGCTATGATTAAGTTAAAAAGTAAGAAACACGAACTAAGAGACTAGATAGTAACAAAAACAAAATCAAAACCATAACTCTTTCATGTCTAGTTTAGGTAAAAGTAGAGGAGTTGTAACCACTAGAGGCGCAAAGCGTGTTGTTACCATACCAGACATTAGGGAAGAAGTTTTAGAATTATCAATGCCTTTAGATCAGAGGATTCCTCCAGCCCAACCCACTGGCCCCCAAACACAGGAGCCATTAGGTGGGTTTAAGATATCCGATTTATTACAGTTGATTCAGTCTATGCCTGTATATGAGGGAAATAAAGAGGGACTAAAAGAATTCATTACCGATGTTGAGGAGTTTTTAATGCTTATTAAATAAGCAGATCAGACACCTGCAGAGGTCATGATTTTGAGAGCAATCAGGAACAAAATTCAGGGTAAAGCTCATGAAGTCTTGTACCAATCAAATGTGCGACTTAATTGAATTGATGAAATTAAAGATTGTCTTTGATTTACTTTGTCGATAAAAGAACCGAGTATAATCTAATAGCAGAACTTGGAATATTAACACTGCAAAGCCATCCGGTAGAGGTATTATACGAAAAAATCACAAATATTCAAAGAGCCCTACTAAACATCATTGACCAAAAGGATACCAATCCAACTATCATACAAACAAAGAAAGAATTGTTTCTTAACCAATGCCTAACCACTTTCTTGAAGACACTTCGCGGACTTTTAGGTTCAATAGTTCGCGGCAGAGAACCCACGGATATCGTTACAGCATATGAAATAGCAATTGCGGAAAAGGAAATTTATACTAGACAAAGAGAAGCTAGGCGAATAAATCAGAGCTTTGAAAGGACAACTTATAATGGTCGAAATTTGGAATCGTTTGGGCCCCGAAACCAACAAAAAAGAGCGAGAAATTGGTCTCTAGAGGGAAAAACAAATAATTACAGTAACAACAATCAAAGACAGAGACAGCAAAATTGTGGAAACTATAGTACCCTAACCAGAAATTTCAACTTCTCTAACCAGTCTGCAAAATCCAACACAAACAACAGTAATCAAACAAAGAAAAGAGATGAGTTGCACAACATTAATGATGACCAAAATTTTCAGTATGTAGCCTCAACATCCAAGCAGGCTACATAACCAAGCACAAACATGGCTTGATTTTACCATATGTTCAAATTCAATTCCCATTTGGTAAAAAATTAAACTTTTTGATCGACACAGGGTCTACTACTTCTTTTATTGACCCTCAATTTGTTCCAAGTGAACAACATATTAAACTAACCGAGCCAAGATTGTTTTTATAAATTATAAATACACATGCACTATATTCAGCATGTTCATTAGACATGATTAATGAATTTAACCAAAATAATACAATAAAATTTTTATTATTTAAATTCCATTCATTTTTCGATGGCCTTATAGGAGTCGATTTACTAAAAACATTGAAAGCAAAAGTAAAAAAAGAATTTGTGTTGATCACACAAAATGCTAAACTCCCAATACTCACAAAAGAAAATTTAGCAGGAGAAAAGCTAGAGATTGAGCATTCAACAAAAAAACTAATCAAGGACTTTATAAAAACTGTTGACCTTAAAGAAGGCACTTTTCTTTATCAGGAAATCCAACTAGATAATGACCTTCTTATTTCAAACGGATTACATTCAGCAAAAAATAACTTCAGTTGGGTTGAAATAACAAATTACTCCGACTCACATAAAAGTATATGTTTGGACCAACCACTTCAAGTAAATTCATATTCCAAAGATCAGCATATAGAAGTAAACATCGCTTTCCAAAATGATAATAAAACATATTTAAGCTCATTTGATTTTAACAATATAATTAGAACTACACATATCAACTCAGAAGAAATCCAATTATTAAAAGACATTTGTGTTGAATTTTCTGATATCTTTTATGATGACAATAAGCAACTATCATTTACAAACGAAGTGAAACATAGGATTTTGACTAAAGATGATATCCTTATCTATACAACACCCTATAGGTATGGGTTCCACGAAATAATTGAGGTAAAGGAACAATTTAAAAAATTACTCGATAATAAAATAATAAGACATAGTCACTCTCCTTGGAGTGCACCGGTTTGGCTTGTGCCAAAGAAAGCCGATGCCTCAAGAAAAAGAAAGTGGCGTCTAGTTGTAGATTTTAGAAAGCTAAATGAGAAAACCATAAAAGACAAATACCCTATTCCAATAATAAATGATGTCTTAGATAGAATTGGGAAATCGATAGAGATGCACAAAAACGACATCCAGAAAACAGCATTTTCAGCGGAGGGAGGACATTAGCCTAGGTGCAAAATTTCAGCTCTGTAGCTTCAAGGGTCTCGGAGGAGATTGCGTTGATCCAGACAGATGGACGGACGGACAGACAGACAGACGGACATACGGACATAAGGCTCATCGTGCTGATCAAGAATATATATACTTTATATAGTCGGAGATGCTTCCTTCTATGCGTTGCAAACTTCTGACCAAAATTAATATATCTTTTTTGCAAAGGTATAAAAAGGGGAAATATTACCTTTTCCTCAACCACGGTAAACCTAGCCAAGATGATAACTGGCGCAGCCTAACGACTTCAGGGACGGGAAAAAGTGCCCCGAAGGAACTTACGTTCATGCATAAGTATCAAAAAAAAACATTTCAAAGCAACAAGTATATAAACAATGATTAATTATTCATAAATATTTCATTAATAAAAAATTTTTTTTGCATAAATTGTTGACTAATCACGGTAAAGATCATTAAGTGCGCTAAACTAGTGCATTTAGTGATTGAACCTGCTGTATCGGACAGAACGATAAAGACAACAAAATATGTACACATATGTATGTACATATATGCATAAATCGTCAATGTGTATTATGCACTCCGTGATATTGATGCTGATGTTGCCTTTGAGTTTCACTCGAGTTTAAAATATTTCATCATCTTCTGAAAATTTTTGCTTCGGGTGTAATTGTTCCCCCGAATTCAGCAATTTCCGTTAATCACATACACACATGTATATGGGTACCAGCTGCGTAACATGTCGCGATGCCGCAACGGTACAAAGTTGCTTCGCGACAAGCGTCTATTTCATCATCTTGGTGGTCTGATCGTGTTGCGAGTCGCACATTTTGGTGGCTTTACGTGTCCCGTTAGAGCAGAACGACAGCGATGTCGCGACAGTCACAATTGTTTGCCGAATTGCGTCGCAAATTTTGGAATGCGTTTTGTAGCTTCCTAACCTTTTGGGCAGCGTGTCATTTAAATTTCAGTCGCCTTGCAAGCAACATCGATCTTTCAAAAAAAAAAAAAAGAAGAAAAGTGTGTGCAAATTAAACAACAATCTGTGAAATTGGAATGCTTCAAGTTTGTTAACTGGAGTGAGCAAAGGCCCAAAAATATTAACGGAAAGTAGAAGGGGTAATGTACATGTATATATATAAAAAAAAAAAAAAAAAAACAACAACAAAATTGATTCAAATAAAATATGTAAAAATATAAACAAAAAACAATACTATAAAAATAGTATAACTTTCCCCAACTTTGCGATTCCCAAGGGACCCTCCAAAGTAAAAGAGGCAAACCAGCCTCTGGTTTTCATACCCAAATAAAAAAAATAAATAATAAAAAAAAAACAAATAGTTAAACGACACATAAGCTGTTTAAACCAACACATAAGTTGTTGACACGAATTTTTTGTGTTCTTATCGCGCTAGAAGGTTATATATAACCGGAACCTGCTGTATTAGACAGAGCAAAAAATGGCATAGCTTAATCTGGTAAAATTGACGGCTGATGACTGTCCGCCCTTAGTTGGGACTACTGCAACGAGCAACAATCTCAGCTAGCTTCAGCACAACCGCGAAATAAACCAACAAATATTTAAACACATCATTTCATCGCTTGCCACACAATAGATTCAAAAAAAAAAAAAAAAAACTAGTAGGATGGGCTAACTTTGGCCACTCCTACGTTCGAATACCTTTGCAAACTATTCTTATCAATTTCATATAAATTACCAGAATTATAAGAAAGTATATAAAACTAATCATGCCCGTGGCTCCAAGAAAAAAAATTTTTTTTTTGATCCTATTGTTCCTATAGGAGCTATATCATATAGCAGACACATTTTTATATATACCAAACTTACAAATACCAAATTTCGACTGAATCGCTGTTAAAATAACCAAGATTTTCATCTAAAACCAATTTTTTGGCCGATCGTTCCTATGGGAGCTATATGATATAGTAAACCGATTTTGATGAAACTTGGTGGATATGTTAAGAAGTATATAAAACTCACAAATACCGGCTTTCGTAATATTTTGGTGGAAAACAACAAAGTTATTCAGGTTAAGCTTAGTCACGACCGATTGTTCCTATGGGAGCTATATGATATAGTCATCCGATCGGATTGATTCCGAGATATACAATGCCTGCAGCAAAAAGAAGCCTAGGTGCAAAATTTCAGCTCTGTAGCTTTAAGGGTCTCGGAGGAGATTGCGTTGATCCAGACAGACGGACAGGCGGACAGACGGACAGACGGACGGACGGACAGACGGACATACGGACAGACGAAGAGGGCTAAATGAACTCAGCTCATCGTGCTGATCAAGAATATATATACTTTATATATAGGAGACGCTTCCTTCTATGCGTTGCAATCTTCTGACCACAATTAATATACCTTTTTTGCAAAGGTATAAAAAAAAGACACCTTGCACATAACACTAATTACAACAAAACATAAGTAAGAAAGATATATTAAGCTACGATTAAGTTAAAAAGTAAGAAACAGGATCTAAGAGACTAGGTAGTAACAAAAACAAAATCAAAACCATAACTTGTTCATGTCTAGTTTAGGTAGAAGTAGAGGAGTTGTAACCACTAGAGGCGCAAAGCGTGTTGTTACCATACCAGACATTAGGGAAGAAGTTTTGGAATTATCAATGCCTTTAGATCAGGAGATTCCTCCAACCCACTGGCCCCCAAAAACGGGAGCCATTGAGTGGGTTTACGATATCCGATTTATTACAGTTGATTCAGTCTATGCCTGTATATGAGGGAAATAAAGAGGGACTAAAAGAATTCATTACCAATGTTGAGGAGTTTTTAATGCTTATGAAATAAGCAGATCAGACACCTGCGGGGGTCATGATTTTGAGAGCAATCAGGAACAAAATTCAGGGTAAAGCTCATGAAGTCTTGTACCAATCAAATGTGCGACTTAATTGAATTGATGAAATTAAAGATTGTCTTTGACTTACTTTGTCGATAAAAGAACCGAGTATAATCTAATAGCAGAACTTGGAATATTAGCACTGCAAAGCCATCCGGTAGAGGTATTATTGGAAAAAATCACAAATATTCAAAGAGCCCTACTAAACATCATTGACCAAAAGGATACCAATCCAACTATTATACAAACAAAGAAAGAATTGTTTCTTAACCAATGCCTAACCACTTTCTTGAAGACACTTCGCGGACTTTTAGGTTCAATAGTTCGAGGCAGAGAACCCACGGATATCGTTACAGCATATGAAATAGCAATTGCGGAAAAGGAAATTTATACTAGACAAAGAGAAGCTAGGCGAATAAATCAGAGCTTTGAAAGGACAACTTATAATGGTCGAAATTTGGAATCGTTTGGGTCCCGAAACCAACAAAAAAGATCGAGAAATTGGTCTCTAGAGGGAAAAACAAATAATTACAGTAACAACAATCAAAGACCATTTAAACAAAAAAAGTACGACAATGAGCAACAAAGTGACCGACAGAGACAGAAAAATTGGGGAAACTATAGTACCCAAACCAGAAATTCCAACTTCTCTAACCAGTCTGCAAAATCCAACACAAACAACAGTAATCAAACAAAGAAAAGAGATGAGTTGCACAACATTAATGATGACCAAAATTTTCAGTATGTATCCTCAACATCCAAGCAGGCTACATAACCAAGCACACACATGGCTCGATTTTACCATATGTTCAAATTCAATTCCCATTTGGTAAAAATTAAACTTTTTGATCGACACAGGGTCTACTACTTCTTTTATTGACCCTCAATTTGTTCCAAGTGAACAACATATTAAAATAACCGAGCCAAGAATTATAAAAACAATTATAAATACACATGCACTATATTCAGCATGTTCATTAGACATGTTTAATGAATTTAACCAAAATAATACAATAAAATTTTTATTATTTAAATTCCATTCATTTTTCGATGGCCTTATAGGAGTCGATTTACTAAAAACATTGAAAGCAAAAGTAGACTTATTTCGTGTTGATCACACAAAATGCTAAACTCCCAATACTCACAAAAGAAAATTTAGCAGGAGAAAGGCTAGAGATTGAGCATTCAACCAAAAACTAATCAAGGACTTTATAAAAACTGTTGACTTTAAAGAAGGCACTTTTCTTTATCAGGAAATCCAACTAGATAATGACCTTCTTATTTCAAACGGATTACATTCAGCAAAAAATAACTTCAGTTGGGTTGAAATAACAAATTACTCCGACTCACATAAAAGTATATGTTTGGACCAACCACTTCAAGTAAATTCATATTCCAAAGATCAGCATATAAAAGTAAACATCGCTTTCCAAAATGATAATAAAACATATTTAAGCTCATTTGATTTTAACAATATAATTAGAACTACACATATCAACTCAGAAGAAATCCAATTATTAAAAGACATTTGTGTTGAATTTTCTGATATCTTTTATGATGACAATAAGCAACTATCATTTACAAACGAAGTGAAACATAGGATTTTGACTAAAGATGATATCCTTATCTATACAACACCCTATAGGTATGGGTTCCCCGAGGTATGGTAATTGAGGTAAAGGAACAATTTAAAAAATTACTCGATAATAAAATAATAAGACATAGTCACTCTCCTTGGAGTGCACCGGTTTGGCTTGTGCCAAAGAAAGCCGATGCCTCAAGAAAAAGAAAGTGGCGTCTAGTTGTAGATTTTAGAAAGCTAAATGAGAAAACCATAAAACACAAATACCCTATTCCAATAATAAATGATGTCTTAGATAGAATTGGGAAATCGATAGAGATGCACAAAAAACGACATCCAGAAAACAGCATTTTCAGCGGAGGGAGGACATTAGCCTAGGTGCAAAAGATTTCAGCTCTGTAGCTTCAAGGGTCTCGGAGGAGATTGCGTTGATCCAGACAGATGGACGGACGGACAGACAGACAGACGGACATACGGACATAAGGCTCATCGTGCTGATCAAGAATATATACCTTTTTTTTAGTCGGAGATGCTTCCTTCTATGCGTTGCAAACTTCTGACCAAAATTAATATATCTTTTTTGCAAAGGTATAAAAAGGGGAAATATTACCTTTTCCTCAACCACGGTAAACCTAGCCAAGATGATAACTGCAGCAGCCTAACGACTTCAGGGACGGGAAAAAGTGCCCCCGAAGGAACTTACGTTCATGCATAAGTATCAAAAAAAACATTTCAAAGCAACAAGTATATAAACAATGATTAATTATTCATAAATATTTCATTAATAAAAAATTTTTTTTGCATAAATTGTTGACTAATCACGGTAAAGATCATTAAGTGCGCTAAACTAGTGCATTTAGTGATTGAACCTGCTGTATCGGACAGAACGATAAAGACAACAAAAATATGTACACATATGTATGTACATATATGCATAAATCGTCAATGTGTATTATGCACTCCGTGATATTGATGCTGATGTTGCCTTTGAGTTTCACTCGAGTTTAAAATATTTCATCATCTTCTGAAAATTTTTGCTTCGGGTGTAATTGTTCCCCCGAATTCAGCAATTTCCGTTAATCACATACACACATGTATATGGGTACCAGCTGCGTAACATGTCGCGATGCCGCAACGGTACAGATTTGCTTCGCGACAAGCGTCTGAAGATTTCATCATCTTGGTGGTCTGATCGTGTTGCGAGTCGCACATTTTGGTCGGCTTTACGTGTCCCGTTAGAGCAGAACGACAGCGATGTCGCGACAGTCACAATTGTTTGCCGAATTGCGTCGCAAATTTTGGAATGCGTTTTGTAGCTTCCTAACAACTTTTTGGGCAGCGTGTCATTTAAATTTCAGTCGCCTTGGCAAGCAACATCGATCTTTCAAAAAAAAAAAAGAAAAGAAGAAAAGTGGCAAATTAAACAACAATCTGTGAAATTGGAATGCTTCAAGTTTGTTAACTGGAGTGAGCAAAGGCCCAAAAATATTAACGGAAAGTAGAAGGGGTAATGTACATGTATATATATAAAAAAAAAAAAAAAAAAAAAAAAAAAAACAACAACAAAATTGATTCAAATAAAATATGTAAAAATATAAACAAAAAACATACTATAAAAATAGTATAACTTTCCCCAACTTTGCGATTCCCAAGGACCACCTCCAAAGTAAAAAGGAGGCAAACCAGCCTCTGGTTTTCATACCCCCAAAAAAAAAAATAAATAATAAAAAAAAACAAATAGTTAAACGACACATAAGCTGTTTAAACCAACACATAAGTTGTTGACACGAGAATTTTTTGTGTTCTTATCGCGCTAGAAGGTTATATATAACCGGAACCTGCTGTATTAGACAGAGCAAAAAATGGCATAGCTTAATCTGGTAAAATTGACGGCTGATGACTGTCCGCCCTTAGTTGGGACTACTGCAACGAGCAACAATCTCAGCTAGCTTCAGCACAACCGCGAAATAAACCAACAAATATTTAAACACATCATTTCATCGCTTGCCACACAATAGATTCAACAAAAAAAAAAAAAAAAGTAGGAGGACGGGGGCTGCAACCTTTGGCCACTCCTACGTTCGAATACCTTTGCAAACTATTCTTATCAATTTCATATAAATTACCAGAATTATAAGGAAAGTATATAAAACTAATCATGCCCGTGGCTCCAAGAAAAAAAATTTTTTTTGGATCCCTATTGTTCCTATAGGGAGCTATATCATATAGCAGACACATTTTTATATATACCAAACTTACAAATACCAAATTTCGACTGAATCGCTGTTAAAATAACCAAGATTTTCATCTAAAACCAATTTTTTGGCCGATCGTTCCTATGGGAGCTATATGATATAGTAAACCGATTTTGATGAAACTTGGTGGATATGTTAAGAAGTATATAAAACTCACAAATACCGGCTTTCGTAATATTTTGGTGGGAAAACAACAAAGTTATTCAGGTTAAGCTTAGTCACGACCGATTGTTCCTATGGGAGCTATATGATATAGTCATCCGATCGGATTGATTCCGAGATATACAATGCCTGCAGCAAAAAGAAGCCTAGGTGCAAAATTTCAGCTCTGTAGCTTTAAGGGTCTCGGAGGAGATTGCGTTGATCCAGACAGACGGACAGGCGGACAGACGGACAGACGGACGGACGGACAGACGGACATACGGACAGACGAAGAGGGCTAAATGAACTCAGCTCATCGTGCTGATCAAGAATATATATACTTTATATATAGGAGACGCTTCCTTCTATGCGTTGCAATCTTCTGACCACAATAATATACCTTTTGCAAAGGTATAAAAA